>APFE030969126.1:0-18016 GCA_000404065.3 Pinus taeda
TCTCAATTTGTGAATACGATATACGATAGGCCATAGTATCTTTCCAATTTTATCGGATGTCTCCAAAAAGACTAAGTAAATATACTACTTATAACACTAAAATATATAAATAAAGAGACTAAACAGATACACTACTAAGAACACTAATATATATAAATAATTGACTTTTCTCTGTATCTTTCCAATTTTATCGGACCAATTTTATCGGATGTCTCTAAAGAGACTAAATAGATACACTGCTTATAACACTAATATATATATAAATAAAGAGACTAAACAGATACACTACTAATAACACTAATATATATAAATAATTAACTTTTCTAGTATATAAATACGGCAATAAACCCAATTACATATATAGGAATAGGGAATAAACCCAATTAACTATCTCTATATAAGGATGATGTTAAATACAAAGGATGATGTTAAATACAAATCGCCTGCGAACAAAGCATTTCATGCAAGAGGATATGAATATTTAGCTCTCTGTTAGTAATGAAAAGGATCGGGTGCACATTCATTGATTTGTACAAATTTCACAATAATGAAAGCCTTCTACTGTGCACTATTTGATGTGTGCAAACTTCAACTTTACTAGTGCTTTCCTTTCTCTCAAGAAATCCGAGGTTGGATTCTCGCTGGTTCATCTGTCTTTTGCAATTTCTTTTGTGAAGTCTCTACATGAATTCATGTACCATGTCGATCCGGAAAAAGAAAGGTCCCTTTTACCTTTGTCTCAATACCATTTTTCTTTCCTCAAGGAAAATTCGCATGGGAATTTTCCTGTCAAAAGATTTGGAGTTCGATTCCTATGCGTTCCTACGCTGTATCAAACAAAGAAAGTAAAAGACTACGTTCGGCCGAAACCCTTTGGTGTTATGGTTAAGTATAGCCGTGTGGTACAGTATAAGTTTGGATGGAGCAAAAGTTTTGAAAAAGTTGGATTTGATTATCTGCAATTTTGACAACTATAGAATAAATTTAAAGAAAACTGCATCACGAAATTTCCATAAAACAGATCGAAGAAACAAAAAGTATTAAACTGTAATTTTTTACCTCATAAAACTGAAGAACAGCTGAACTCTTCATTCTCAGCCGAGGAGGAAGAAGAAGAAGTTCCGAAGGTGTCAGTGCAAATCTCCACAAAAAATTTGCTCAGCAAATCTCTGTAAAAGGGACTAGTAAGATTCTGATAACAGAACAAGATTTCCTCCACATCCATAAGATCTCTGAAATCCTTCTCCTCCACAATCATCTCTATGACACAGTTCCGAAACTCCCTGCACGCATCCTCGACAGCCGAGACCGCCTCCGATCTCCCAGCACTAGGCTCCCCCGTGATGTCCAATCTTCCAGATTCCATGGCTGAGATTGATTCCTCCAGAGATGATCCGGACATAACCGGAGTATTTCCTTGTATTCTGCCGCCAATTGCAGCGGCTTCCATATCTGAAGGCTCAGTTTCTTTGATTTGAGGATTAATTTCAGAATTCGGATGTACGGCAACCTGAACCGATTCGCACGGCCGCCGTAAAATAGACATCGACGGCCTTTTCTTTAATCTTTTCTCTCCTTTTTGAAGCCGCTGCCCGCTGACAGATGCGGGATGTTCATCTAGGGCACGAGAATCGAACTGCAGTCTCTTAATACCCGATGTACTGGTGCAAGTAACGATCCGCGTCAAAGAAATCCATAAGGAAGGTACAGCCTTCAATGCCCGCGCCGACATTTTTGAACACCAGACCCGTGCCCTAATCATGCTTAAATTTTTTTCTCCCATTGCTGCGAATCTGCTTTTTCTTTAATATGGATGCGTTTGATCAAAGTTGCGCCGATGATGAATCTCTAGGCTCTAGCTGCCGCTCATAGCATAGACATGAATAAGTGCGGATTCTTTGCAAGCTTATTCGACTCTGTCGTCGATTTCTGTATTCTTCAGCTTTAATGACCACCGATACTGGAGGTTTTTGTGCAGAATATGAAAGTTTTTAACTGTAAATGCTCGTTCTTGGCTTTTCCTAGGAGGGATTCTTGGTTGGAAACGCATGCATGGGACCCTGGATTGCGCGTGGATCAGAAATGAACTGAACGGACCAGGGGCTGCGCTGGATCATCTCACCGTGAACACCTGTGGGCACTAGTACCGTGCTTTGAACAAATACCAGAGGATATTTTTGTTTAGCATTAATGAAGAGCCAAAACTCCTTAAAATTTTCCTTACTCCACTTTTCCAAAATTCAGACTTGGATACTTATCTTTTGGGTAACTGGGTATCAGAAGATTTACCAAAGCAGGAGAACATTCGAACGGCAAAACCTCTTCTCCGGAGGGACATTCATCTCGATATAATAATTAAATAAAGCCTTTTTTTACCCAATTATAATAGGTATTTTATTAAGTTTAACTTTTAATCACCATATTATTTTAATGGAAACAAAAATTACTTTTCCTATATTTCATATGAAAATCAAATTATAATTTTAGTTTTCTATAATACTAATTGATATTTCTTTACCGATTATTATTCATATAGATATATGTTTATATAGATATATGTAAGCATAGTTGTTTTTAGTGTGATTTTATAGATTTTTTGGTGCTAAAATACAGAGGAAAAAAAGAGGTGAAATCTTGGTTTATGTTATTTAAACGGGTTTTTTGATTGTATAAATAGATTCAACACCCCTAAAAATTTTTAGGGCACTTCGATTGTGTAGGGGTTACTCACCAGAAAAACTCAGGAGAAAGGCTTCCAAAAAGTCTCACTAAAGACAACTCATTTTTAAAAATGGTCTTTTGAGATGCATTGTACAAAAAATTGAGGTGAAATCTTGATTTGTGTTATTTAAACTGGTTTTTTCAGTGTATATATGGATTCAGTATCCTGAAAAACCCTTGGGGTACTTGGTTTGTGCAAGGTTACCCATCAAACATGTGATTTCAATAAATTAATGCCGGATTTTAGAGAAATTAGACTAGAAAAACCCACCTAAAATAACTTTAAAAAGTCATACTAAAAACAACTAGCTTTAATATATAAAAAATGTTATGACATTTATAAATGAATGTAAATGTTTAAATATCAGATCAATATGTAAGATTTATTATAACATCCCTTAAATAAAACACTAAATAAATTGTAATAATAATCAAATAATATTGAATCAAAATAAAATAATAATAAATATAAATCAATTCAATGTCATTTTATTATATTTTAATTTTGTTTTATTAATAAAATTGAAAACATTTTTTTTTTATTAACATAATATCACTTAAATAATTTAATAATAATATTCAATTTTTATACCTACAATATTAAACATAGAAGCTTAAATAAAATTAATTAATAGAGATAATTAATATTAAAAACATTTTAAATATATAGCTTAACACAAACTAAAATGACCATTTTTTATGATAATTTTTTGTATTTATTTTTAACCAAAAATCAATAGAGATATAAAAAAACATTGATTTAAACTATATAGCCAAATTGAAGCGCGGTCATTAAGTCACATTAAAAACTAAAATTTTTAAAAACATATATATATAATAGACCTGCTTTAAATTAAAATAGACTCATATTTATAATAATAAATTTTAAGATTCATATTTAAGTTAAATTTCAATTAATAAACATATAAAAAAATCATATTCCAATATATTTTTCTACTTATATAATTTATTTTTCTTTCCAATACATAATCATGAATACTACATACATACAATTGAAAAGTGAAAATAGAAAATTATAAAAATACATTTTAAAAAAAATGCCTTCATAATATACGTAACTACATGGATTATCAAGTTATAAAATTAAAATAAAATAATTCACATATATAGAAATGTGAAATTTATATAAATGTAAATAATATTATTAAAAACAAGCTTAAAAGTGTTGAGAGAATCAAATCTCTCATGGTGCAAACATTTATTCAATTTTTCACTCGAAATGATCTCATCTTCCTAGATTTCGAAGTAGTTAAGATGGATCTATGATAGTATATTAACAAAAATATCTTATACCAGTTTACCAATTATACATTTATATATATTGGTTATTCTAATGCTTTGAAAATATTTTTTTTAAGAATAACATCTCTTTTTGAGTGCAAAACGTTAAAGACGAGATTTACACTTCTAAAAATTGATACTTCTCAAGATCCAATTAAATAAATTTCTACAAGTTTTCTAAATAATTTTATATATTAATACTTTAATAGTGTCATTTCTAGAATATTTTTAATGTTATATAAATTTATAATGTCACTTACATGCTAACATAGTCATATATATTAAAGAAGTTGATAAAAACATATGGCATAGAACACTATGATACAACTAATATTCCTTAATATATAATATTGAAAACTAAAAGCTAACAATATTTTAACTTTATTTAAATTATTATTTATTAATAATAAAAAATAATATATATATATACACCAGCATTAAAATAGAAATGTAATATCACTAATTCCAAAACCATGAAATTTGAAATAGGCTTTGTTAGAATACCATGAGCCACTTATACGGATTACTAATAATACATGTCCAAAAAAATACTATGGAACATATTCATATGACATTTTTTCATTAACTACTTTTATTAAAAGAGTATAAAGAAAACAACTTTGTTAGAGATAAATCTCAATTTTTTATTGTTGACTACTATTAAAAATATTTTAGAATATTCTACTGAGATTAAATTTCCATCATCCAACTAATAATTATTGACAACTAATTTAAAGTTTTGAATGTCTTATTCCAAAAAAGCATAACAATTTGCTTAAATATATATATATAATACAATATATATATATATATATATAATATATATATAAAATAGATAAGATAATAATAATAAATAAATGTATATAATTAAGTTAATAAAATAACTATAAGAAATTGAATTAACTAATTTTTTAATTATGCTTTATTATTATTATTATTATTTATTTAACACTTCATTACAATATCTACTTCATAATGTAATGCATATTTTTTTTAATTTAATTTTAAATATACCTTTTCATTGATTCAATATTCCACTACAACATTTCCCTATATTGGATTATAGAGTGTCTCTTGCTACAACCAAGAAAGCCCCTACTTTATTCTTCCCTTACACAATACAAGGTTACTTGGTGATGGTTGGGGTATCTACACCAACAACAAACTTTGTCTAGTATATTAATTATGATATTTTTTTAGATAGTTTATTTAGTGATTTTGTATTAAGTTATTCAACAATAATACTTCTATATATTGTATAGTTAATCTAATGCATCTCACATTTTGGTTATTTATGAAAAATTATATGTATCTTATCACCTCATTGGTTCATGATCTCTCTTTAAATATCATGGAGAATCATTTCAAATATGTCAAGATGATGTTTCATTATGGAAAATAATGTTTTCTAGTAGATATAGTCTCTCTTGAATACTATAAAGATTTTATGTTTCTACTTTGATGTTTCCCTCACTTAGGATTTTACCATGTAAATTTTGTTGTTTGTAGATTTGATCTATGTAAGTACTTTATTTCTAGAGTGCATATGGTTTTCCACTTGCTCCCAACATGGTATCATGGCACCTAATTCTCATTTTATTAGAAAATCATAGTAGCATGTGATAATCATAATTTTTTTACTTTCATTTTAAATGGGCATTTTTCATTTCCACAATGAAGCCTAGTCACTATGTCAAGCATTTGAATACTTTTAGATTCCTTAATTTTTGAAATCAGAAATGTAGAGAAATGTAGAGATTTTATTATCAATTCTCGAACATCCAAACACATTATTGTTATATTTCAACAAAGTACATGCATTGCAGAGGAAATGTGGCCATTCAATTGCATTTAAAACAATCTTTCATCAAATCTTCCTTTTGTTTTATTAGAAAGCTAATCCTTAGGGATTGGGAAAAAAACGTATTAATATGTAAATAGATAAATTCAAATTGTAACAACCCTCGTCAAAAATCCATGTAACAAAGTTTAAAAAAAAGAAAAATAATAACCAAGGTCATGGGACATGTATTCCAAGTTGAATGTTGGGTAAGACATTCTAGTGTGGGTGTTCATTTCGTTTATTATGGCTAAGGAAATTGACAAAGGTTATGGAAAAGGATTTGGAAAGACAAAGTGGTAACACTTGGCATTTTATTTATGAAAATAAGGGAAATTAGGAGAAAAGGAAGGTGAAAGGTCACAGGTTGCATGTGAGGAGGAAAATGAAGGAAAAATATGGGAAATTAAAGAAAATAGAGGCCTCATTAATAAAAATACTTCTAAGGATCAGTTCACAACCTTTTGTTAATTCAATTTTGGAGCTCTCTCTATTCTCTCTACTACTAGACACTTCGAGTATTCTTGGAGAACTCTAGCATTGGAGGTTTGATGCCAAAGGAAGCAAAATAAAGCAAGAGGAAGCAAGGATCAAGAAAGGAAGAATGGGAAGCAAGAAGCTAGTTGCAAGTATCAAGTTGCATGTATTATTTCTTTGCTAGTTTTAGCATGCATGGTACATGCATGTATATTTTTGGTTCTCTAGTTGTCATTGGCATGGGTCTTCCCCAGTGTGATAGTGGTTTTCAACCTTGCCTTACCATTTTCAAATAACCATAGTGTGATGTGGTTCTCTTGTTTTGGTTGAGCTGGATTGTTGGATGGATTCAAAGATGAGTGGGGTGGTCTCAGGTTTAATCACAATGCCTAGGAATCCCTTGGTGGGATATATGTAAAGCCTAGTTGTGAATACCCTTGATTGGGCCTAGGAATACCTTGATTGGTAATGGTGGGGTACATAGTACAACCTAGAGGGTGGAGACCTCGTAGGTCTAGGAATCCCTTTGACCGGTAATGGCAAGATACATGGTAATGCTGAGAGGTGAGATGGATAAAGTACTCACAGTTTAGGTGGAGAGATCTGGAGGCATCCATGCTTGTTTGGGGCCTAGTGATCTGGTGGGATTGCGGTAAAGCTAGGTTGAATTGATGAGGGTTTTGGGCCTAGGAATCCCTTGGTGGATAGATGGTAAGGCGCAAGGAAACCTTGATTGGTTCTGTTGTGAGTTCCACATTCATGCTTCGAATATGGTACAAGGGTGATTGGCTGAAAGAACTATTTGGTTCAACTGAATCTATGGTAGGGTAGTGTGGAAGTTCTTGGCTTGGTTGGATTTTTCATATGTTAATAACAACTCCTTTCCTCTTGTGTTATATGTGTAAATATACTTGTTGAAATGTGGTTTTAATGGTTGTTCTCGCATTGCTATTTTTCTAGTTAGATGTTGGTTATTTGGCATGGTTTTATGCCAAATCTTAATCATGGATTTCATCATGTTTTGATTAGTAAATGAACGAATATTGAATATATGACCTAATAGATGATAATGCAGCTATGTGATGATGCATCAATTCTTCTTAATGATTCTCAAATAAGTATGATACCCCTATGCTTAGATCTGTGGTTATGACCTATAGATTACATGTTTGTGATATGTTTGACAAAATTCCTATTATGGATAGTAGGGGTTAACTCAAGTCCTTATACAAATTTGTGTATTATTAGCTTTAATTCATTGTTATTTATCATTTCCGGAAGTTTCATGAAGTTCTGGGTAGAGGCCTGAGACCTAACCCTGAAAAAGGGGCACATAATCTAGGGTCACTGGCTCAAAATTGCCTGAAGAAGGACACAGTCGCATGCATGTGTTTGCTATGGGAGAGACTAGAGGATCTCAATCACATGTATGACTTGTCATGGGAGTGATTGAGGGTCTAGCTTAGTAAATTGACAAGGTTTCTTAGGGGTAGGGCACCTCTAAGGGTTGGTTGTCTCCTATGGGTTATGTAGCTCCTAAGAATGGTTAGATTGGTTTTGTTGTGTTAGTTCTACTTCTTTAATTGTACATGGGGATTTTAATCATATCATAGTAAATATTTGTCACGTGTTTACCCAAGAGGACCAGATAGCTTGGGTGAATGTGGCAAGAGGGCATTACAGAGTGGTATTAAAAGCATGGCTCACCCTTTGGACTGGATGGACAAAATGTGTTGGTCATGCATAGATTTCAGTTTCATATGTGTTATTTATGCTTGTGGTATATGTACTTGTTGTGTAGGCATGGTTGCAGTTGTGTCACCATGTGAAAGTTGATGGTGTTGTTGTTGGATGTATTTTTTGTAAGGTTATGTCAGGTATGCACTTGTTATGTATGTCAGTGTCTAGACATCATTATGCATACATTCACATGGTTATAGTTTTCGTGCATGAGGTCATGGTATGTGGTTGGTATAGTCATGCATGGTAATTGGATTATGGTTGAAATTGTTTTTATGTAATGATATGATTATGTTTAGACATTTATTGCACTAATCTGGTTGATATTGCAGATGGGATATCCTGCATGTTTTGGTTTAAGATGACATTGTATACTTACAAGAAGAAGATCAAAGTTGACTAGAAATATGGTAGAATATTGTTCATGAAACTCTCCCTATGGATTAGATGAGAAACCTAGTGGTGGGAAATCTTCCAACCTAGTAGGCACATTGAGAAGTTTGAAGGAAAAAATAAGAAGTTTCAAAATAGCTAATGAAAGAATCATTCATACATAAGAGGAACAAGCAGAGGTTAATGCAGTTTTCCTTCAAATTTTGTCATATTTTCATAGGCACGGACTGCTTAGGATCATCCATGGGCAGAAGGATAGGACTAATGGGGCGTATGGCAGTAGATCTTATGGTGGGTATAGGTTAGGTAAGGATGAAATGATTAGAGATGGCAGGTTCTTGGATACAACAAATAGGAGAGGTGATGGACATAGGTTCTATTCTAGTTCTAGTTCTAATAGGTACCATGGTCATCATTATTATCACCCTCAAAGGAGTGGGAGGGGATATTTTCTAGATGAGTTCAAGAAAGCCAAGCCACCTACCTTTGATGGGGATTTGAGGAAGTTGTAGGATATAGAGGAATGACTACTTAAGATGAAGAATTTCTTTGAGCTGCATGATTACAAGGAGCACATGAAGGCCAATGTTGTAACTTATTTTTATCTATGCATTTTTTTGTAAATTGCAAAGATTAAAAAAAAAGAGTTAAATTAATTTTCGTTATGCACTTTATAATAAAGAACACAATATTCAATGTCTCTTTAGATTTTATTATGGTGCAAATAAATAGTATTTAAATAATTATTTTTATTTAAAAAAATATTGCCACCAAAGAAGTTAAAGTCCATGCAACTTCAGGCGCTTCGTATTAAATCCTCTTTGACCAATGGCCAGTGGAAAATTGCGGGACCCCCCACACTCTTGGCGATTAACGAAGTGAGGGTTCACAAAGTGATTTTGATTTTATTGCTTGAGCTAACTTGTAATCGTCGCATCAATTGCAGGACCCCCTCCTCCATATACCGCTTACCACCATCACCCCCCTACAAACCATCTCTACCCTTAGCCAAATGTTTCTGCCATTTTAGTTCACTGCTACCAATATCGTAAAAGTTAACCACCACCAAATAATTTGATAATTTAACATTTAGTTGTTCGATTATTAAATTGCTTCCCACTAATGTTCTGATCATT
Organism: Pinus taeda; assembly: GCA_000404065.3. NCBI lineage: Eukaryota > Viridiplantae > Streptophyta > Pinopsida > Pinales > Pinaceae > Pinus > Pinus taeda. The sequence goes on from APFE030969126.1 coordinate 9,610, forward strand.
TATCGTTGACACGCCAATAGAAGTTATTTAATTAAAACTGAATTAAAACCATTTGTAAATACAAGAAAACTTCTACCAAGACCATTATTCTTGAGTCTACTATCATCCACCACAGCACTCGATGAGACCAAATTGACTAATTGTAGCAATTACTAGTGTTGTTAGTCGCAGATTCACTGGGTAATTTCTTTAATCATCCTCTATTCTTGATCCATATTAGATAATTATAGTTTTTAATCCATCTCAATTAATTTTGAGAGGAAAAAGTGGAGGAATCATCCCACATGACCATTTTTATCAGTGGGTCCCAACTTGGAAAAAAAGGGATTTGAAACCTTCCGAGAGCGTTTTGACGCGTCAAACAACATTTTTTGGGGGGTAAAAATTTTCCACTTTGTTATAACACCATTTCATGCTATTCTAGACACAAATATCTTTCCAACAATGCAAGAAGCGTGTTAGTCAGAGTCTGTATACAAAAGTGATGCCACTTAAAAGTTGACCTTCCTATTTTAACACCTATAGTTTGGGAGGATGTCACGTCAGCCTCCATTATTCATGGAAAATGGGTTAGCCATGTGATTATGATATAAAAGACTCTAGAAGAGTCCATATTATAACTCTATTTAAGAGTTGATGTAATCAAAATTGACCACTAGTAGGCTATCGGGTTGTGTTATAACGGGACCATTAGGAGGAAGAGGCATTCCATTCTTTCAAGAACATTTTGTTCCATAAATGAGCAAAGATAGCCATGAGAGATAGGAGGTAGAGCACACAGAGAGGATATGTACACTATAGCAACCTACAAGCCATAGGTATTACTTATTTGTACCTGCAACCATATTTCCAAACAGAGAGAGAGAGTGAAACAACCATGCCCTCCAGTTGGGTTTTCTCGTGAACGAGTTTACTTGAGAGTATATCTTGTGCCTTAAGTGTGTGTGAGAGATTATTTTATATTTATCTAATTTTCTTCATAGTTTATATTCGCATGCATGTACTAATTACAGTTAATTTTACAAATCTTAAAGTTTAATAAAAGTGTAATATTGTAGCACTTCAAATTTTTTATATAATATTTTTAGATTTGTTATGATGAACTGTCAAGTGCAATACACATGGAAGTTTACAGATTGTTTGGTATCAGAGAAGGTTTCTTTGGGTATTTTGTGTAGATTGTAATGATCTATATCGGTGGGACGAAAATCATAAAACTCTAATCATGGTTGAAAAATCTGTAAATGAACCTCATGATCCTAGAGAGGTAAGGTTTATGCAATTGGAACAACAAGTTGCGGATATAAATTGTAATGTAAGCCTCCTAATGGAAGCCTTGAATAGCAAGCTAGGGAAATTTGGAGAAGATGGGGGTTCAAATGCAAAGGACAAATCAGAACGAGGATCATAAGATCAGGGAGAAACGGAGAACCAATCGATGAAAGGACCCAAGAAAGATCAATCGAGCTCAAGTGCCATGAAGCAATCATAGTCCCTGTTTAAAATGTAATCAAAAGTCAATATCAAGTCGTACCATGTCAAGCTTGATGCTTTGAAGCTAAACCAATGGTTTCAACAACTGGAAGTTTATTTTAGTTTCCATCAAATTGAGGAAGGGAAAAAGATCTCATTCGCATGGCTCAAATTAGGGGTCCATGCACTCACTTGGAGGGAGACCCACATGGAAACCCTAAGGTTTGAGGGAGAAACTCTAGTGACTAAGTGGGAGGATTTCAAAACCCTCCTTAAGTCACATTTTTATCCCATTAGATAAAAATGTACACCATGAAATTTAGGAAGATGGATGTAACACCCTCCTCCCACATCTACCTAAGAAACTAGCTAGTCGGGATAAACATGTGATGAGAGGCCATTATGATATTATTCGACCTCCTAAGTCACATTAAGGAAGTGGAAATAATAGAAACAAACCATACAAACATCCAACATCATTAACAGAACCCTCAGAACCCTCAAAGGACAAGTCAACAACTTAGACATCTTATCCCTGGGTCCCACTGTTGTTTATGTCTCTTAGGCCATACTCACTCTCATTCTATGGGCAAAGGAGAGATGAGAAACCTAAATTCACTTTAGAGGCCTGCCTACGAATGAGTGTGGACCAAAATTGTCAGTGTTGTATGAGTGACCTCAGGGTTTAAGCTACTTTTTCAGGCCCAGATCCTGGGTCACTACCCATAACAGATCCATCTCTTCAGATCAATAAATTAACATGGAAATGACAATGTTGGCTTGAGGGGGCCTGACCTAGGTTCAACGTTAGTTAGCCAAACAAATCCCTACACTACTGGCTCTTTCGGCATCACCCTGTGGAGTGCGGCCTGAAGTCTCACCCAAAGCAGTATGGGGGGATGCTGGAACCAAGTTTCCACACCCTTGAGATGGATGTGATGTCAGTTTATCTCAGCTATACATGCCTTCGCGCAGGTTTCTTATCCCTCTACTCCACCCTTCAGTATCTTCATGAAAGGGTACAATTCATTTTCCTGCAGCCCTAACCAGCAGCTGAAGGACATTCACGCTTCTATGACAGCGATCTGCAATATCTCCCGAACTAGGCTAAGTGTCTCACTTATCTTATCAACTGACCTTAGTTATCTTCACGTAAACAAATGTTCATAGTTTCATTACTTAACTAACACATTTTAATACATTCACACATCATAGAAGCATTCTAAGTGAAATTCATACCAAACATAACAAGATTCATAAACAGGAAATAAAGACGTAGAAATTGTATAATACTTCTCTTTATTGATAATTATGGATGATTAGAGACTCGACCCACCTTGCGCACTCAATTGTAGGGGTCTGCGCACTCAGCTGCAGAGCCTCTACCTACACTACAACCCAAACTTAGACTTGTACTTTAGAGTTATTTCTCATACATCATATCTTCATGTGTCTTGATTGATTACTCTAACTACTTAGAGCTTAGGTATATTTATACAATCCCATGGTCTACAGACCATGGGTAGATATTTTACAACCAACATTACATTTCCAAAATAAGGGTGGACAACCCTATGATTCTTTAACACCTACACACTCCGCAACCACAAAATGTGGAGTCTTTACACATGGGTTACAATTTTTGACCAAAATATGGGCTTTTAGCCCCAAAACTACCCTTAGGGGATCTCATGCCCAACAAGCCCGCAACACAAACATTGTGACTCGCCCTTGAGTCACTCTGTGGCTGTAAAGATCTTAGCGTGAAGACCTCCCAGCTCCATTTGGATAACCGCAACCTCGACAGCACACTGAGCGGCCACCTATTGGACGTCTTCCACTCTTTGCTCAGTAAGTATCATTGAACTACTGCCCTGAATCTTCTACTAAGTTTCCTACAGTGTCACTAGCTATCCTACAATGGAAGCTATGATCGTATATGCCTCGTCTATCCATGGTTGTAGGCACACTTTTAGGATCGCTTCATTGTACCAAGCGGCATCCACTTGTTTCTTGAGCGCCTTTACCTCTTGCATCCATGCAAGCCTATGTGTAAGGGCTACTGTCTGCACGGTCCCTTCGACCTCATCATATCTTTGTTGTATCTCACATGCCTCTTTCTCTAGGTGCTCTACATTCGGGTCCTCCTATAGGGTGGTCAGGACCTTGAATGAATATTCAAAAAGTCGAGTGTAGTATGCTACTGCACTGTGTACCACCACTACTGTTGTTGTAACATCGATGGTGTGTTGTTCCTAAATTCCGGCAGAGTTGAAGGTTGAGCCCTCAACTACAATTTTGTGATCTGTAGGTTTAGCTCAAGCTGAATCCTTACCATCCCTGTCCGATCGTCTTGCACCCCTGTGGCCAACTTGCAGACGTGTGTCTCAACCAACTCTTCTACCTAAATGTCCAATTCTGGGTCCATTCGACGGGCTTCCTCCACTACCTGCATGATCTGCTTATTCTATTCTACTAGCTCATTGCGTTGCAGGTCCAACTACTCGATATTGAAGCACTACTTGCTCATCACCTGTAGAGTGTGAATCTCCTGGGCCCTAAGTTCCATGATGACTCCATCCTGCAAGAGGTGGAGCATCTCTTGAGGGAGCGTGACCATATTCAAGCCCACCCCTTTCAAATTGCTTCGTGGGCCCGTTGGCCTCATTTTCTATAGTAAGTGCCCCATCTAGTAGTAGTATCGTGTTGGTCACCTTTATGCACAACATCTCCTTGGTAGCTGAAGTGATGATTGTGAGGCTGGTAGATACTATGCCAGCCTGTGGAGTGTGAACCTGCAACTCCAACAACTCTATCTGGAGATCCCCTAATACCAATTGATGCTGCTCTTCAAACTTTTGGAGGGCCTCCATGGTGACATCCCTCACCGTTTCTTTGATATCGTACAAATCCCCCTCAGTGAGGGTGTTTGGGTCCAAGGATGTATTTGAAGCCTTGGTTTTCTTCCGCGATGCTGGCTTCTCTTGCAAGGGCTTATTCTTAAGTTGGGTGGATGTCATCTACAAGTCTGCACCAACTTTTTCTGTTGGTTCCTCTGAATCTTCCTCAACCTCTGGCGAAGGTGGATTATGTCCTTCGTGCTCTTCTCCTCCTGTCTCCTACAGTTCCCCCAATTTTGCGATGGCACACACTACCTAGGCCTTGGCCTCTAGTTCATCCTTTCTGTGCTTCTCAGCCAGCTGCGCCATTCTAAGCTTTGTTTCTTCCTTCTTACACTACGCGGTAGACTTGTATATTTCCATCGTGGAGCTTGCTGGAGTGTGCCACTCCGACGGCCAGGACACGAGGACGGCAAAGATAACATCATCAGTTGCCAGATATGGTAAGTTATGCCATGTCTTCATGGGGTCCTCCCACACCCTGATAAAGACATGGCGGAAATCTGCTTTGAACTCTTCAAAGCTCTGCAAACTAACATATACTGTGGGTGACAAATGTAGCTTTTGATTGATCCCCATCCAGATACTCATCTCCATCAAGATCCAAAATATCTTGGTTTCATTTATGTGGTGCATGTCTTTGGTTGCCCATAGTGAAGCATACTTCACTGCCTCTGGGAGGTCCAACGCAACTAAAGGGAATTTGTTGTCTTCTGGTAACTCCCATTCCACCAATACGATCGAGAGCAGGAGCCACACATAGTGAAATGTCTTGCCCTGCCTTGTGCTTCACTACAATTCACAAGGAACTCACCCCATAGATAATTCACCCAATTGAACTAGACTCCTTCAGTGCATTAGGCTGCTAGTGCAATCACAAGCAAGCACCTCATCCGTAAGACACTTCTGCATCTCCTTCCCTACTAAAGTTTGTGTTTCTACCTTGACTACAAGGTTGTTAATGCTGGAGATGGCATATACCCACTTCTTCTTCTCCAACCTGAATTTCTTCTTCATATTTTCCGTGAGGGCCAACTCGCCACCTTTTCCTTCTGATATATTGGCTGGATCCCACCCTGAGTAAGGCAGCCATGTGATCTGATGGACCAAGTCGTCTATGAAGAGAGTGGGCTCCTCCAGCCATAAACGCCCATCACGCACCAAGCAGAGCAGCTACCTAATGACGAAGATGGTCATACGGGCGTGGTGGTAATGCAACACCCAGACCAGGTTGAGAAACCTGGCTTTTTGTACACCCTTGAGCCATGTCCGTGGCTCCAATTCAATCATTCCAGTATTTGTGTCAATCCCTTAGTGTATTAGCTACTCAGTCGCTAAATGCAGGAATTTCTCATGATCTATGAGGTCCTAATCTTCTAACTTTAGTATGGGAACCTACCCTAAGTGCGACCCCTCAAAAACAATGTCATTTGGGAGAAACGAAGTTTGCAGGGAGCTCTGCTCTCATCTATGTCCTTCAGCACCTTGGCTTTGCCCTTGCACGGAGGATCATATTCAGGTAACTTGGTAATAGGGTTCGCACCCTAGGTTTCAACTTTCATTTCCAAATCCTCCTCATCTACCAGGATTTCTTTAGATTCTTCCTTGTCTGGCTCTAGATTAATTACCTTCCCCTTTTCCTACAAAGTGAGCTCGGTCCTCTGTTGGTTTCTTGGTGATATGCACGCTAGTATCATAGCCTACTTATCCTTCTTTGTTCTCGGTGTTCTAGGTGATTTAAGGACTTCGACTATCACTCCATCACTCTCTGGGACGGCTTATACTACCTCAATTTCTTGCATGGCTTCCTCAGGTGTCAACATCCTTCTAGTCAGGAGGTCTTGCATCTCCTCTAGTAATCTCTCAAACACTAAACTTTCTCTCAAGGCCTAAAAATTTGCAAGGTCCATACACACCTGATAGCGCAACAACTGAATTTTCAAAATGACAAGTGTTTTTTGCTAGATAGCCACTTGTAATTTATAGGCCTGTTAGGTCCCTATAATACTAGTGATAACCCCATTACTATTGTAGTTGTATCCCTTATTAATATTGTCATGCCCCTATTGTCCCCATATTGTTATTACTATGCCCCACAGAATCCCTCTATTGTTATTTTTGTGGCTTTATATTATTATTGTTAGGTTGGCTGGGTTATATTGTGACTCCTTAGACTCCTATATATAGAAAGGAGGTTTTGTGATTTGAATCATCCAATAATTGTTAATTTATGTAATGTAAAGGAGGTTGAACCCTCAAAGAGGCTGAATTCTAAGGCGTTGATCTATCTTTTCTATATTTTTGTGAGCTGGTTTCATAACATTTGGTATCAGAGCTTTGGATTCTAGGGTTTCGCTGCTCCAAATAGGTCATCGTCGGGTTTTCACTATAACTCTTTTTCTGCGATACTTCAGAAACTAAAAACAAAATCCATTTGAGACAAAATCACACTGAACCTCGGGTTCGAATTTTAGAGCTTTTCGCGCTATATTTGCGGAGATATGATCCAAGGAAGTTGGTCTATTTGCAGACTCCTGAATTACATTGCAAATAGGTGACCTGGGGAAAATCGTCATAACTTTCTCTCTGAGCATCGAATCAAAATTTCATAAGAATTTGTAGAAATATGATGTACTATACTTTCTTGTATATATTTTTCAGAGTTAGAGGCTGAAATAGTGACTCATGGCACATCGTACAAGTTTGCTCTACTGAACTAGTCTATAATCAGGTCATTATGGGAGATTTGGCATAACTCTTCCTTGGAGAATCCAATTTGGATTAGACTGGTGGCATTGGAAAGAGGACACAGAGGTATACTGTAGGTCAAAATTTCATAGCTGGATGATCTGAAATATAGAGATACATCAGATTCAATATCAAGCTCCCACAAAGTGAAGAAAGGTGTGTAGTTTTTATTTTAAATTTTTGCATAAGCTTGGTTTGAAAAATTAGTTTGAAGGAATTTAAAGGGAATAGGAAAGCATTATTATCAAAAATTGATGCCCCGAGGAAACAAAATGCAAACCTAGTAAGCAACCTAAAAGCTCTAGCATGACTCATGAAGCAGAGGAAGAAATGCAACATGATATGTCAAAATTACGAGAGCAAGTGAAACAAGTGTCACTTTCACAAAAAGTAACAGAATATAAGATGCATGGTTTAAAGAAAGGCGTAGAAGCTAAGATGAATGAAATGGGAGCTAAGATGAATGATTTGAATATAGATTTGATGACAGATTTGAAGATGTGCAGGGAAGATTTGAAGATAGGCATGGAAGATTTGAAGACAGACTTAAAGACGGATTTGACAAAGTTTCTACAAGAAATGCTTACTAATGGTGAAATGGTAGTAAAGGAAACTCATGATGAGAAAAAAAGAAATGTTAATCATGATTTCATAGACTCTAATGTTGGACCGAAGACCCACCATATTCCAAAAATCGATATGAGGAAGTTTGATGGCAAAGATCCCGCAACATGGATACTATATATGGAGCAATTTTTCGATCTCAATAATGTGCAAAACACACAAAAGGTACGTATTGCAACTTTATATTTGGAACCAAATCAATTTGTATGGTATCAATGGCTTTTCTCTTGTAAATAAATTGTCACTTGGGCAATTTTTACAGAAGAATTGACAGCACATTATGAGTATACAAAAAGCAACACTTTTTTTAGCCAATTGATAAGTCTCAAACAAAAGGGTTCAATAATGGAGCACATTGAGGAGTTCCAAAAATTGAACATAAGGGTAAAAAATATTCCAGAGGCGCATAGGATTGATGTGTTCATAGGGACTTTAAAGGATAATATCCAACATGATGTTCGCCTTTGGGAACTTGATTCATTAGAGAAGGCATTCAGGTTAGCAAGAAAAATGGAAAGCAAAATTATGGCAACCAGGAAGCATACCACTCACAACAATAAAGATGGAAGTGTTGTTTCCCCTAGTCTTCCACAACCTATAAGGTTGACACCACAACAATTGGAAGAAAAAAAAGCAAAAGGGCTTTGTTACAGTTGTGATAG
>APFE030969126.1:32027-49049 GCA_000404065.3 Pinus taeda
GACATAATTTCTTTTAATTTTTCAAAACACCTTCCTGCTTCCTCATCCCATAGAAATGAATTCTTCTTTAAAAGATTTGTTAGAGGTGCAGTTATATGTGCATAGTTTTTAATAAACCTTCGGTAATATCCTGTCAAACCTAAGAACCCTCTTAACTTGGATATATTAACAGGTTTGGTCCATTCTTTTATAGCTTTGATTTTGTTAGGTTCCACCTTTACACCTTTATGGGATATAATGTGTCCAAGGTATTCTACTTCTTCCTTTCCGAAGGTGCATTTGGATTTTTTTGCGTAAAATTGGTGTTCTTTAAGTAGTGTAAGAACTTTATCCAAATGTTACAAGTGCTCCTTCCAGGTTTTACTGTAAATTAGAATATCGTCAAAGAATACTAATACAAACTTCCTGAGATGTGGGCGAAATAATTCATTCATAGTTGCTGGTGCATTGGTTAATCCAAACGGCATTACTTTAAATTCATAATGACCTTCATGTGTTCGAAATGCGGTTTTTGGTATGTCTTCTAATCTTATTCTAATTTGATAGTAACCTGATCTTAAGTCCAATTTTGAGAAATACCTTGCGCCATGTAACTCATCCAACATTTCGTCGATAAAGGGGATTGGAAACTTGTTTTTAATTGTTATTTTGTTTAATCCCCATAGTCAATACATAGCCTGAATGACCCATCTTTCTTCCTTACCAACACCACTGGAGCAGCGTAAGGACTTTTACTTTTCGAGATGATTCCACACTTAAGAGGTCTTGGATTAATCTCTCGATTTCTGTTTTTTGGTGATGTGGATATCGGTATGGCTTGATGTTAACCGGGTCTGATCCTGCCTTGACTTCTATTGTATGCTCAATTTCCCTATTGGGCAGCATCTTTAGAGGTAGATCTTGAAATACTTCTTCATGTTTCTTAATTAAATCTTGTATCTCTGGTGACTCTTCACTAGTCATATTTGCAGATAACATTTCTAACTGATGACATTGTACTACATAAGCAGGTGCTCCCTTTCGAATCATCTTCATCATCTGAGATGATGATACAATTTGATTTTCTAGTGCTTGGAACCCGTGTAATTTGTACTTTTGACCTCCCCATTTGAATTTTATAAATTGTACTTGGTGGTTAGCGGCATAAGTACCTAAAGTTCGCAACCATTGGACACCTAAAGTTCGCAACCATTGGACACCTAAAACTACATCTACTCCTCCTAATGGTACTGTGAAAAATGAAGACTCTAAATTGAAGTCTTGAATTTACAATTTAACCTTATGGCATTTTCCCACCTTTTCAATCCTCTTACCGTCCGCTACCATTACCTTCATGTTTGGTAAAGGGAATGAAAAAATATTGAGTCTCTTGGCCATGGTTGCATCCAAAAAATTGTGTGTGCTACCAGAGTCAATGATTACCACCACATTGTTCTTCTTTATGTGTCCTTTTAATTTTAGAGTTTGAGGTTGTGATATACCTGTCATAGCTGATAATGACACTTGCGGCATACTTTCGTCATCTAGTTCTGGTGAGAATTCTGGGGCATCTTCTGTTCCATCAATATCAGATTCTTCACTGTTTGAATCATTGGTTGCTTCACAATTATATAGGTTCTTTGGTTCCTTTCCTTTAACACACCTATGTTTGGGATCCCACTTTTCACCACAGCGCTTGCATTTACCCTCCTTTATCCTTTGCGCTTCCAAATTAGATTTTTCATCTTCACGACGATGTGGTGGAACATATCTTGTATTTTTTGCGTCTGCATACTGTGGTGTTCTTTGTCTTGCATATGTTTTTTCGGCTTTTGACCAAAATATTTGTTCGAATTTATTTTCGGTTGTTTTTGCTTTTCGTCTTGCTACTTCTATTGATGAAATGTCATGCATCTCAAGTTCTACTTGTAAATGGGTTTTAAGTCCCGAGATGTATGACTGAATTAAACGAGATTCTGATAACCCAGGCACTCGAGTTACTAAGGTCTCCCATTCTTGAGTGTATTCATCCGCACTTCTTTTTTGTCATAATTTGATGAGTTTTGAAAAGAATTCTTCTTCCTTTACACCTTGGAATCTTTTGAAGAATGCATCTTTAAATTTTCTCCAGCTGATGACGTGTGTTGTCTTTTTCCACCACATATACCAGTTATATGCTTCTCCCTCCATTTTCATGGATGCATGTCTGAGTTTTTCGTCATCCTCAGTGATGTCATATATTTCAAAGTATTCTTCTGCTTTATTTATCCATGCAACAGTGTTTTTTTCGTTCCCATCGAATTTAGGCATCTCAACCTTTACCCTCTTCTGGTACGTGGCTAACGGTTGAGCAAAAAAAGGGTGTTGATTATTAAGGGTATCCCAAAGTTGCTTGTTTGTAAAGGCAGTGTTACTTGCTTCTTGGTGGGGTGCCTGCTGATTTTCTTGGGGATTCAACCTTTTCATGAGAATTTGTTGACTTTGTTGAACCTGATGAGAGATGTTCTTGATTTTCTTCACCATCTTTTAATAGCTCTTCGGGTGTACAATTCGACCTTTTACACAGACTTGTCAGCATTGTTAAGACCTCTCTGATCCCTGCTTCTGTCTGGCCATGGTAATTTTCCATCTTTATTTCTATTCGATTCGTCGTATCTTGAAGATTTTTGATTTTATCCGCTTGCTCCCCAAGCTTGCCCTCGACTTCATTTAATCTTTTACTGACCTCGTCGTGGTTGTTATTTATCTTTTGCTCTGCATCCAACAACCTTTTTTGAAAATCCGCCATTGTCATTGTCGACATTGAGTGGGTTTGCGGAGGCGTGTATTTATTTGCCAGCTAAAATATTTTTCCTCCCCCTTCCTCTTTTTTTTTTTTTAAATAATTAATTAAATTAATTTAATAATTTATTTATTAATATTATTATTATTATTATTATTTTTTTTTATATCAAAATTTTCATAATAATAATATATATATATATATATATATTATATATATATATAAATATATAATATAGTTATTTATATTTTACAACTATATATAACGAAAGGAGGATAATGTTGAAATTACGTTTTACGCCTTTTAATTGAAAAGCTATTTAATTAAAACGACAGGCCACTATATATAATGAAGGGATAATGCTGAAATTACGTTTTACGTCTTTTAATTGAAACGCTATTTAATTAAAACGACAGGCCGCTGGAGAGTCAACAGTCGTGTTGATTGGCAGCAACCGTGGGCAGATTACACCTTCGATTTTACCGTGATACCCACTGCAATGGAACCCGCAAATATCACCGCAGACGCAGGTGGGTGCTCGGAACAGCGACGGTTTAGCAGAACGATAGCCAGACAGGATTGACTGGACAACGAAGGACGACGGCAAGGACTCGTGTCAACGGGATGAAGCAGAGAATTTTAAGATACGCTGGATTATATATTGAAATGAACGGCACAACCGAGCGGCTGTGGACAATAGCGGATTCGACGGGCAGCGGAAGGGATAACCCAGTGAAGGAACAAGAGGGAACACGACGAGGGGCAACGGAACAGTGAAACAGTTGGGCAATGAGCGATGCGGTTGAAGGCAGCAGAACCGCGATGGTGTGCAAGTCGAGGGTCGTAGGGCTCTGATACCAGATGAAACAGAAAATGCTAGAACGCAAACTAAATATATAAATATTTTATTAAAAGAGATGAAAATTACAGATGATGAGATTACAATTGTGGGAGCTTGGCTTATATACCGCCAGGAACACCCTTTGGGGAAAGGGCATGATCTTATGATCGTGCCCTTTCATCTAATTTAACTAATATTTAATAATAACCTAATCTAACTAATTTTTACATAACAACGGACATGTCGATTAAGCGCTATCCCCTTTGCAAAAAAAGGGGGTGTACTGCTATGGGTAGTTGACACGTAGTGGTGAACAGGAGCAACTCTGAAAATGATGGGACTACTACTAGATAAAGCCCAGACTTGATGAAGATTTTCTTACTGTTGTACAAAAATACTGTAACCCTTCAAAACTTTTACTTGCTGAAAGTTTGCTTCAACTGAAACCCTCACTGTAGAGGATTTGTTTGATTTTGTCAAAATGCTAATGGTATTGCCTGAGGATGTCAACTGAAGTGCTGACTGCCAGATCAATCTTGGTGACTGGCCATATATCTGCTACACCTCTTGTTCGACCAAACCCACCCTTGTTAATCTGAGATACAATGTACAATGAGATACACCAACAAACTTCCTTGGGTAAACACAAGTCAGTTTACAATTACATTTGTGAACTGAAACAAATACAAGAGAGTTGCTATCTTTATATCACACCTGCTGTCAACACTATTATCATGGTTCTTGTCATGCATAAGACACTTTACAGCCATGAGATTTCAGCATGTATCTCAAAAATGTTATAGGATTGTGTGGATATCATTGACGTTGCAATATATATAATCATGAAGCCATATGATCATATCCAAAATACCATAGTAGGTACAGCAAGCATATGCAGTGCCATGCCTGTTACTATTTTGCAATTCATTAACAACACCATGCCAATACATATTCTGCAATACATAAACAGTGTCATGCCAATACAACTATCTACATTGTTGAACGCTGTTGTGCCAACGTAAAGCTGTCATACTACTATACCAATCCTGCGATGCCATCCATACTTACATTGCATATCATACAAACGGAGTCTAACAAGCATACTGTGTATTGAGGACATACCAGAGACTGTCATACAAATGTCTGAACTGTGTTATAGGGACAAAATTGCCTCCAATTCGGATCAATCTTCAAGATATGCAGTCAGCTACAAAGAATCACCTTTGGAGAACCTTGATAGCTGCCGGTTGTAGATATTGTCTATAATGATACATCTTCACAGTAGCCTTAATGCGAGACTTGGATGTACTGCAAAAAATTGAGGCTAGAACAATAGCCTATCAGATTTCACTGCTTCGAAGGAAGAGCCAAACAATTTTGCTTCTCTTGGAGATAATAAGATAAGGGCTGAATCTCAAAAATATCAGCAACCCAAGACTCAAAAAAGTTGTTTCAGATATGTCACATAAATTGATCTTCTACCTACCTGCCCAACGGATCTCCAAACAAAATACAACAAAACTCTGAATGCTGATCCTTCTCAAACCCTCGTGATTGACACTTTGCCACAAGGGACGAGGAGAATTTATTGGCTTCACCTTTTGTAGCCTTTCATACTTCTCTGTGAGACAGACAGTGCCCTAATACAAGGCCGAGTAATGTTACAGAGATGAGCTTAAGGATTAGATTCACTGTTACAGATGCTAGGAACTTCATGGCACATACATAGCTTCAGATGTGTCTTCACATAAACCTGCAACAAAGAAGGAATTCTGGGTGAGACACCATCTCCCAAAACAAATTCAATTCAAGGATGTTGATCCTAAAGCAAGCGAAGTAATGAACCAAAGCTTCCTGGCTGCAGTCATGCACATAAAGACTTAGATACAGTTCATTTGTCCAGCAATTTGACAGGGAGCTCTCTCCTAGAGATGCTTGATTGATGAAGCCTTGATCTCATTTTCTTGCTGGGATCTGCAACCTAGAATTTTGCAATAGGAGTTTGCAAGAGAGCCTTCTTAGTTCAATGTTTCAAGATGACTGATCTTTGGAGAGGAAGGAGGTCATAAAGAATTGTCAGTGAACTTCTTCGTGATTGCTTTCTCCCTTGCTTGGGCTTGCCCTCACCTTAGCTCTAATACCATGTTAATTTTTAATTAACATGTTCTTTGCTTAGGACGGTTACTTCAGTGATCTATATTAGCCCATTTATCATTTCATTTCATTTCTATTAGCAATCACATAACTCAATATCTGAATATCACATAGACAGTCACTGAAGTAAGAACATAAATGATAGAAGCAGAAGACAAGCCAAGACAAGAGAACACAAAGATATGGCTCAAGCCAGGAAAAAACCCCAAGATGGGGAAAACCCTTGATCAAATCTTCTTATTATTAATATCAAATGTTCAGCAGAGAGAGAGAGTACAAGAATTCAAAGTCAAAATTGACTTGGCAATTTGGAGATCCAATATCACTGCCCTTAGACAAATAGATGGTCCAAAATTGCAATTCAGGAGCAGACAAATTGTGCCTTCTTAAACTGATGACATACTGCTGTAGAACCTTGATCTGGTTAGATTTACATTCCATCCATCACTGTCTCACCTAACAGCTCCAGAACACCTCCATTCAACTGCGGCTCTTCTAGGCAAACAAGTTGTTGCCCTTCGCTGGCCCTTAGGACTTTGTCTGTACCCAAATCAGGCCTCTCATCCCCCTCATCTGGGCTTGTACAGACCTGAAACTTATCCTGAAGTGACTGCTCTGAAGTGCAGCCTCTCAAGGAGAGACTTTCAGCCCAAACACAAACTCAATCTGCCTTCCAGCTCTTGCTTTCGGACCTGCAAGAACAAATTTACTTATTCAAACTGCACAGCATTTACCTCAAGTATGTGGCTATCTTTCTGTAGTATCTCGGCCCCCTGATCAGCAAGATTAGGCCTGCCGCCTGCTTGAGAAGGTCACCTTGAAGCTGCGGCCTAACTAGGAGAGAGTCTGCATATCATAAAATTTGATGAGAAGCGATATTAAGTGCCATAAGTGCGAGTTTTGGACAAACTGAGATTGCAGAGACACAGGGTTATCGAACCACAGAAAAACAAGAACCATCCGGAGGAAACCACAAAGAATACCATCCAAAATTACTGAGTTATACTCAGAGAAAAAGTCATTCGAAATTCCTGAGGTAGCCATTTGAAATTGCATATCCAAATTCGCACCTTTTGAGGAGCACCTCAATGGGGTATATATAGCATTTTAACATAGTTGAAAGGTCGCATCTCTTAGATGAGCCGAGGCCCGACATTTAAATTTAAATTTTAAAGATAAAAAATTTCCCTCCAATTACATGTTGAAGCCGAATTTGAATGTCTAGGTAGGAGGCATTCATAATTCAAATAGACACCTTAATTATTTTCTAAGGAAAACTTTTGCCAATCAATTTGAATTTTCACTTTGAAGATCAAGGGAAATTCTTCCCGAAGCTGCCTCATAAATTTAACATCATCATCATAAATTTCAGAATTCTTATGAATATTTCATCGTCTATAAAAAATCTATATAGCATCACATCTCTTTCTATGAACTTTCTACAAGCCTCAAGGTACATTGTCATTTATATAGATTTTATATCCAATAGTGTATTGTGATTATAACTACATAGTAGATTTGCATAATCTTTGTTGATTTTGATGTGCAGCGTTGCGGATTTGTCTTGGAAGCTTGTTCTGATAATCTTGAGGCATGCTTTAGCCCAGATGGACAGTTTGTGCTCTCAGGTATATTTCGTAGCTGCAATTATCTACATCAGTTGTCATTGCATTTTTTTGATGACGAGTGCAAATTAGAGATAGGTGATGCCCTTACCTTAATGTAAAACTAATGCAAATACACGGGAACAATGTAATTACCTTAGTAGGTCTTCATTCAATCCCCTTATTTGTCTTCATTCAATCCCCTGCCTATGTTTGTAGACGTAAAACTGCAGTTCTCTATATTCATAATATACACCTATATGTATGATTTTCAACATTGTTGTAAATTGTGAAGCTATGTAAGGTCTATGTCTTTTTGACTATCGGAAAAAATTTTGAACTCTTTAGAAAGGAATTTATATTCCATTTGAAATGCATTTTGGATGTGTTTCTTTTGTGCAATCTCGAGTTCAAGCCATCTTGATTTAGAAATGCAACTTCCTCTAGTGCTTCTCTTTGAGACCAATCTACAGCCAAATAAGATGTAGGTGCTAAAGTGGAGAGCTTGAATGCTTCAAATTGAGAACGTGAAAGCTAGAGATATTCAAAGTGTTGGTTAAGTTAGGATAATGTTCTCTCTCAAGCTGGAAGTGACAGATTACTCCAAGTCAACTTACCAGTCCATATAAAATTATGTGCTGCAGTTATTGACTAAAACATAGAGCAGAGAAGATCAAATCCTTGCTTTTACAGACATTATTAATGTGATCTTTATGAGTTGACAGAAAGAATGATCTCCAAAAACATAGGTGACCTGTAATATCAAATTTTTGCATATACAATTGCAGGTTCATAACAACAAATTGGAAGAAAGATTAACTATAGATTTTGATTGATTATTCCAAAGGATAAGTCATTTACATAGATTCAATGAGAGTGGCCTACTGCTTTACATTACCAACATCGAATATTGATTATGACTCGATGAATATTTAGTCATGGCAACTTAACTTTACAAAATGGAATATATTAAAACATAAAATGCTGATAACCTAGAAGCTTGTATGTACATGATATGAGCATGTGGTGTTTTATGGTCATATTAAACACCACTACTTGTCTCAAAACAAAACCAACTTTTTTGGACCAAGCAAGCAACAAAAGATGTGCACAACCTGCCTTTGAGTGGTGAAACCAATTTGCAAATTTTGTTAAGGTTTAGGGCCGGTTGTCTCTCAAAATGTGTAGGCACCGCGACAATGACTTAGGTCGGGGGCTGTTACCCTGATCCCTAACCTCTCCGTTTAAGTTGTCTCCCAACAACAGACTATGGGGGGTAGACCCTTTGGAAATGAGATGAAGAAGGATTAGTTGGGAACCAACTAATCAGGGAGACACAATTGAGTGACCAAGTACTTGTTTAGATTTAGCAAGATATTAAAGATTCGATTAGATTTATAAGATTTGAAAACAATGCCCTATGGAGTTCAATATTCTTACTTTACAATTTTGAGACTAAGCACAGGATGAACAACTGCTGCTTTGATGAGTACTATCCTATATGAAAATGAAATTCCTAAGACTTATGTGAAATGCAAGAGTCTTAGTTGATTTTACTTAAATGCCTATTCTAAGTACGTCCTTTGATCTTTGTCTGTATTGATCCTAAACTTTATAGCGAATGGCAGAGAGAAGTCAAGTTTTTTTTCCGTGAAGAAAATTCATAATTTCATAAAGAGAAATTACATGTTGTGGATGCCCGAAGGCATATGCTGTAAAAGTGGCTTTGTTGTCCACTGTCAAAAACATAAATATACAAAGAAACCCAAAGGGTGCGCTGTTTTAGTGCAAAAAACCGCTATGTATAAACCCAAAAATTACCCACGCAGGGGTTGGCATCCATATACTCTATTCGTTTTATACAGAGCAATAATCTATAAAAGTTTAGAGTCAAAAAGCTATGAAAATTAGGGACTGTTGCCCCTCTGTAGTCCCTCATCTATATATAGTCTATGAAAATAATGATAGATCCCTACAGTTGTATGTTCAACGATCATCCACTCTCCTAGAGGACGATGTGTCGCTTCTTTCGATAGCCTGTCAACAGTTTCATTTCTTTCCCTGTAGATGTGAGAAACATAAATCTGATCAAAGAATGTTTTGAAAAAAACAATTTCTTCCATAATAGTTCTCAAAGAGTAAGCAGAGCAAATAGTTGTATTGTTAAACCAATCAGTCACTATCTTTGAATCTCCATAAATTTTTATATTTCGGCATTGTTTCAGAATAGCAAAGTATAGCAGATGGTGAAGTGTTATCAATTCAGCATGATTGTTGGTACTAGGACCCAGTCCCATACAAATCTGGAAATAGTGTGTTTCAGAAAGGTAGAGGCAAATTCCACCCCCACAGCCATGCTATTGAGCAGCACCATCATAATAAGCCCACGGGATTGTTCTGTTTATCTGTTCCTTTTGTATAATCCTTGGTCTCTTTTGGTTGTCATCGTTTGGATTCTGGAAGCTCTTCATATGCAACACAAATTTGTGGGGGGAGAAGATTCCAGTGTACCAATTTATCTTCAAAGATTTTGCTATTTCTTTTGAGCCAAATGTGCCAAGAGACAAGGAGTGGAAGGTTCCTTGATTTTGCCATAACCGATGTGCTCCACCAGTTCTCCCAAGCCGTTGTTATATCGACCCCTTGCCAGTTCATAGTCATATTTAGAGATAGTAGGACTTGTGTCCATATACTCCTGGTGGTTGGGCAGGTGAGAAAAAGATGCTGAGTTGATTCTTCTTCTTGGAGGTAAAGTACACACCGGGTAGGCCCCAAAAATGCCCTCCTTTTTAGATAGGAGTCAGTGGGGATCTTATCTTCTAATATGTTCCACATCAACAGTCTGGTACGTTGAGGAACTTTTAATTTCCATAAGGTATTTCACCAGCTTCTTAAGACCTCTGGTTTTTTGTCTGCTATAATTATGTCATACCCCTGTTTCGGTGTGTATTGCCCAGCTTTTGAGTGAGCCCAAATCAGTTCATCTTCAACATTCTGTAATCTAACATGTGATTCTGTAAGAGCCTGAAGGTAGATTTGCCAAATTCTACTCCAATCATTTGGTATGTGCCAATGCAGATCAGTCAGCCAGGCTTGTGTATGGAAGGTAGTATTTTGCTGATCCCCAATCTGTCCCAAAAACTTGATGCCTCTGTTATTTAGGTGCTGTATCAGTCCAATAGGTAGTAGATGGGAGTTACCACTGCCTATCCAAGGATCAATGCCAATTCGGACAGAGGCTCCATTGCCAATCTTCCATAATAAGCCCTCCTTGATGATAGAAATAGAGTTGAGAATGGCCCTCCAAATCACTGAAATGCCCTTCCTGTGCTAGGATGGACTTCTAATCCATTCTATGATGGTCAACGGCCAGATGTATTTATGAAGAATAACCTCAGCCCAGAGACTATTTTGTTTTAGTAAAAGCCAACTCTGTTTGGCTGCCAAGGCTTGTGCAAAAGCCGGAAGTAATTTAAGACCCTAGCCTCCCTACGTCATAGGAGTAGCAATCTTGGTCCATTTAACCCAGGCAAAAGGTTTGCACTCCTTTCTTCCATTCCAAACAAATTTACAACAAATTTGTTGAATTCTGTGAAGTATCCCTCTTGGAATCCACGCTAGTGACATCTAGTACACTGAGGTGGCCTCGAGGACTGATTTGATAAGAATAAGTCTGCTTGCCCTAGACAGGAACCTATGACACCAACAACTTATTCTCTTCTCCACTTTTGTGATGAGCCAGGTCCAGTTAACAATCTTATAACCATCTGGTTTTAATCTGAAGCCCAAATATTTCAATCCCCCCATCAAATCAGTTGCTAGAAAGGGAAAAAATTGAGTGGCCAACTGAGATTCCTATAGGGTATATTCAGATAGTGAGATGGTGGATTTATCTTTGTTGATCTCCATTCCCGTGGCACTGCAGAACAGGATCAGAATCTCATTCAATGAAGTCGTGTCCCGGACACTCCCATTCAAGAAAATCAAAATGTCATCTACAAAAAGTAGATGTGTCAGGTAGAATTGTTCCATAATTTTTAGACCTTGTAGGCCCCCCCTTCTTTTTCCTATAGCTATGAGCCTGCTCAACCCTTCCATGACTAATAAGAAAAGAAGTGGTGATAAAGGGCATCCCTGCCTTGTCCCTCTATCAATATTGAAGGTGGGCGAAGCTGAGCCATTAATGAGAATGGCAAAGGAAACAGAGGAGATGCATCCCATTATCCAGTTGATTAGAGCAGGGAGAAATCCCAAGTGAGTAAGAATCATCTTGATGTACAGCCAATTCACTTTGTCAAAGGCCTTTGACAGATCAATTTTGAGAGTGAGTCCCTTGAGATTTTTGAGTTTGATGGAGTGGAGGGCGGGCAGAGAGAAGTCAAGTTGAAGTACATGAGGGTATGATTAACAATCCCTCTCGTTGAAATCTAACATATAGGTGCATTCGGCTCTGCAGAGGTTATGGCTCTGACGACTGCAAGGTCACTGTTTTAGACACTAAAAAGACTAGACTTCTCAAGAGAAGAAGCAGAGATGTCCCTATCTTTCTTTCAACCAAGCTTATGCTTGGAGGTCTATTATTAAATGCAAGACTAACTTAGAATGCGGATGCAATGTGAGATTAGTAGATGATTAATGAAACAAAATTGTTAAAACCTTGAAACTCTTAGATTACGATTTTAATCTAAGATATACGCTAAGTACTTATTTAGGAGATCCAATAGACACTTCCAATCACAAATATAAATGCCAACTTTGGAAAGTGCTAACAAAGCAGAATAGATGACTTAAATGAACAATTTGTCACCAATTCACGATAGACATCTTAGTGAAAAATGCTAATGACAATTGCTTGAAATTCCAAACGAGATTTTCAAATAGCCCAAATATTCACTTAGATCAAAATCATAATGCAACTTAGAGTAAATTCCTTAGCTCAAAGAGAATTAGATCTCAACACATCTACCATTCGAGAATTAGGAAAAAGACAAATACCATCAATTCCTCAGATCCTAACTACTGAAACAAATACATGAGATTAACGAACTCTCTTGAAACAGTGAGCTTATGTGTGTGCAATTCAAATTTTATAACCCAGAAAAAACCAACAGTTATTTCTGATGGTGCAAGCAGTTCACCAATGAAAACTTACTTGAAACTTCAAAGATTATGTTTAGAACAACAGTAAATTCTCTTAGGACAGTAGTGAAATCAAAAGCTTGTGAGAGCAGCAAATAAATTTATGACAGTAAAGAGTGAAATACCTTTGTATCCAATACCTTTAGAAAGCCTAGAAATTACAATTATATCACTGTTATTTTCATATTTCAGAGATTATGTTGTGACAGTATTTAAGAATTTAAATCAGTGTCAAATATGTCCAATAGTCCTGAATCTATTAGCTTCTCAAATGTGTTTTTTTAAAGAAAGATGCAGCTCAGTTTTATTCTCAGACTTTAGAAAGGAAAAGACAATCACTTGAAATTGTAATTATCTTACCAATTTGTTTATTTACTGTTTAAAACTATTAGCTCAATGCATTTAACGGTGGCAGGGATAGAAGTTTAGAGAATGAAACCTGAGGCCCTAGGCCTAGAATTCTTCTCCAAAATCTTCAATGATGAACAACCCAAATATCTTTGCAAGATCTGAGGATGTATCACTCAGAAAAATCAATTTCTCTTCCCACAGTGATCAAGATTTCGTTCAAGTCCGGACAACAAGGAAAAAAGGCCAAAGATGGGCCTATGTTACTGCTTAAGGAGCAAATTTGTGTGAAAATTTCTGAATCTACACATCAGAAACCCCTACTGCAATTACTGGTTTAACATCTCCTACTTGTTCCTTGCATTAACAAGTTATTTAATTACATAAACATTGATGTAAACACTATTGCACCCTACACATACATTTAGATCATGAACTGAAATAAACTGAGACAATCACACAAGGGACACCGTTATTTTTGGAAAATCGTCCCCAGAAAAACCTAATTCGGGAAAACCGGTGCATCATATAGAGGGTTTGTATTATTAAGTAGATTCTTGAATAAAACTAGGGTGCTAGATATGGCTCACCCAACAGAGAAAAATCTTGGCAAAAGTACCTCTATCCGAAGACAGATATTTCGGCTAATTCAACCACTGGATGATCAAACCCCACAGGTGGCTCGACTGTTCCCAGTGCTGGGCAGCGATCACTGCTCCAAGCTCTGTGCTGGAACTTTGTCACCCCCATAGTGAGCCTCCCTTGCTCAGAAAGTCAATTTGTTGAACTACTCCCTCTCTGCCCCACATAATCTCTTCAGCGTCGCCTTTAAGGGTTTGCATCAGCCCCTACAGCGTCTTCGTCCCCTACATCAACCCCTACGACCTCTGCGTCACCCTCTCTGGGACTGCGCTGTCTCTCCTGGTGTTTCTCTGCCTCTCTGCTATGTATTCTTCGGCCTCAGACTGAAGTTCCCTTAACGAATTGCCCCCTCACTACAACTTAGATCACTAGCTCGATTTTCTCAGCAAACCTTGCCCCAGAAAAATCAATCTCTTTGATCTCTTCGGCGTATCTCAGACTGACCCTCAAGTCTCCTCTTATACTTTTCCTGTTGATGAATCAATGACCATGATCTAATATCTAATCAACAACTATGATTAAAATAGGCTTGATCCTCGTCACTTAGTACCTTCTCACCCATATTTTTATTAATACACATTAATTTTTTTATTTTCCTAAGTTTAGACTTAGGAACTCATTAAAAATATTAATTGTTTTAATAACTTCTCATCCGGGTGGAATTTCTCCAAACAATTTCCAGGTTCTGCAGATCTCACGTGTTCTAGCCCCTCCACAAAATTTCGGAGCTAGAGCACCTCCGACACTGTTAGGATATTCCGACACATAGGAAATAGTTAAGTATAACTTGGTCTAGTTTATAGTTAGGTAAAATGTGTTTCTTTACTATGTACTTTTTGCAACTTACAATCCGATAGTCATGATATGTTCTAGACATGAAGTGATCCGACTGTTCATTCTCTCCTCGGTATTACCGACACTTGATCTGTGGCTTAACACTTGATTGGTCCATGATCTCTATTTAAAGAACATGGAGGGTCATTTGTAAGGTGACCGTTCATGAGAGAAGCTTATGTAAATTTTCTTTCTTTTACATTAATAAATTGCCTGAAGTGGCCGCGTTGGCTTAGGTCATGGACTGTTTCCGTCTTTGAGGGTTTTAACCATGTCACGAACACTAGTGTACCGATCTGTGATCTGTTTGTGAGCGCTGTCCTTTTTTTGTTCTATCTAAGGAACTTACCCTATAAATTCTACATGATATCGGAGCTATTCAAGGGCCACATCGGTTGGTGATCCAAATCCAAAGCTAGCACATCTGCATCCGAATGTCGTTTCGTAGATCTACTGTTTCTAACCGCTTTCGGGCCGAGAGGGCTACTCTATTGTGTTAGTAACACCCGTTCCAATGAGGAACGCCTTTTGTTTCATGCGAAAGGGTTTCCGGTAGCCCTAGCTACGTCATTTTTAAGATTTGGAGGTATACAGTCTTTATTTGCAGTTACAATTATTTATCTTTGTGTTTATTTCAGTTGATAGTCCTCTATAATTTTTTTATTACCGGATCTATACCTTTCATTTTCGCTTATTCTCTTTGCCCTGCGACTCTGTGCGATCTGGGCAAACCAGAAACAAAAAGAAAGGATTTTTCTCATGTATATGCTCTTTTCCGCTACGCCTTAGGGTGATCTTAGAAAATCAGAAACATTGAGGAAAACATTTAGTTTTTGGCCGAATCTAACTCTAAGTCGTAAAGCTCAAATTTCTTTTGCATTTTCATTTTGGGTTTTGTGGTTTTTTTTTGTTTTGTAGGCAAAAAAAGTTTTTCAAGTAAGCACACACTCCAAAGCTTCAGTGAGCAAAAAAAAAAATACCCCTTCCTCCTTTCCAAAAATTATTAACCTTTTAAACTAGCTCACTTGGTCCAAAGTTACTTTATGAGAATAGAGGTCTTGGGCATTTTTGCACGAAGCGGGAGCGAAGCGGAAGCGTTTTTTGGAAGCGGGGACGCCGAAGCGTCACTTTCCAAAAATCTAGGAAGCGAAGCGTCTGCTATATATATATATATTTTTATATTTTTTTGCATTTATACTCAAAACAAACATCCCAAATACCAAATTAATTGTAGAAGACATGAAAACATGCATATTTTTGCATATATCAAGATAGATATGGCATCCATGATTCCATTGTAGTTACTAGTATGTACAAGTACAACAATCATCTATATTCTAATTTCTAGCTATTACAAACATACATCAAATTTTTAAGCATATTAAAAATATAAAACATTTAAGCATATTATAAAACATAAAACATAGAGCATATTATGATTTATCTAGCAAGTGAGCAACTGTCAACATTTGTCATGTCCAGTGTTGCACGAAGCGCCCCCCCCCCCACGGATCGAAGCTCCAAAGCGCGTCCCATACGGAAGCGCCTAGGAAGCTTCGTCCGAAGCGGCGCTTCCGAATTAGGTGGCGGCGCTTCCTGAAATTTTGCCGCTTCCTGGAATTTTTGAAGCGCCGGCTGGAACCGGCAATTCCAAGCCACCGAAGCGCGCTTCGGGTGGCGCTTCGGGCCTCCAAAGCGGGCCGCTTCGGGGAGGGAAGCGGACGCTTCACGCACGATTCCGTACGCTTCCGCCCAAACAGCCCGCGCCAAGGTAAAAAAGTCACATTTTTTAAATTTTTTTCTTAAGTTATGTTAACTAAGCATTAAGGGGTTGGGTTAGGGTGAGGTTAAGGTGAGAATGAAAAGCATAAAGCCCCCATTCATTCCTCATTTTCTCACTTTGAGTTTATGAGAGTTGGAGAAGAGAAGAGAGGAGAGGAGAAGAGAAAAGAGGAGAAGAGAGGAGAAGAGAGGAGAGCTTGGAGGAGTGAAGAAGGAGGAGCTAGGAGAAGGAGAAGGAGCTTGGAGGACTTCATCTACAAGAGCTAAAGAGGTAAGTTCAAACCCCAAACTCCCTTATTTTTTTGACAATTTTTTTGTATTTTTCTCCTCCCTCTCCTACTCTTTCCCATTGTTTCTACTTGCTCCTTTATTTACAGGTTGTCCACCACCTATATCCATATTCCAAGATGGTATTCTTTTGGCTTCTATGTATCATTCCACTCTTGGTTTTAATGATGGCAAAGGTGAATATGAATAGAAGGGAAGAAATAGAAGAGGATAGTGGTGATGGTCCCCATATGAGTGACCCAATGTATGATTAGGAGGAAGGGTTTGAAGAGGAAGGGGATGAACTTGAAGGAGACACTGAAACACAAGATGGAAAAGCTACATCAACACCCTTGTGGAACTATGTGACCAAACTTGATGGGGGAAAGGGTGGTGGATCTTACAAATTTGTGTGCCCTCATGATTGTCATGGAGGAAAACCATATTGTGGTTCCTATACCCGTTTGAGGAGGCATCTTTGTGGGGTTATGGACAGTGATGAAAAAAGGGTCCTGTGGGGGTACAAATTTGCCCAAACATTTCAACTGAACAAAGAAGAAAATACATCCAAATAGAGATGGCTGCACAACAAAAAAACAAGAAACAAAAAACTCATTCTGAATCAAGTGCAACCTCTAATTTTGGTAGTT
>APFE030969136.1:0-157002 GCA_000404065.3 Pinus taeda
TAAACACATTTTGTTGCCATTATTTATAAAGCACATTTAGAGAAAGATAGTGTCTGGTTGGTTTGTTTGTCATTAGGTCTTCATTAGATTCTAGGAAGGTTTGTCTTGTCTGCAAGATTGACTCATTCCGCGTGACACAGAGTATAACAATCCAGAGACTTAAAGATAGATCTAGTTACTATTTAAGTCTTGAAGCTAAGATCCTCTCTCTAAAAGAAGATCTTGAAAATAAGCAAATGAAGAACTACCTCAAGCAGATGAAGAACAAGAAAATGAGATTCTCAAATTAAGGCAACAAGTGGAAGAAGGAAGAAAGTCTAAAGTGAAGAAGCAATATCTGGAAAAGGAAGAGCAATATCAAGTTGAGGTAAATATCTTAAAAGGTAAATTACAAGAATAGGATAAATTGCTACGATTTCAAAACAATACTAAGATTTTGGATAATATTCTTAGTATTCAAAGGTCTCCTACCATCAAAACTGGTCTTGGTTTTCATGAATCTGTTGAAGGTGAATATAGCTCACAAGGTGAGGCAAGGAACTTTAATGCAAAATCTGAAATGCTCAACAGGGAGATGAGAGGACAACCCCATCAACAACCAAGGAAATAAATTCTTCAAAGAAAATCTTTTACTCCTAACTGTGGAAGTGATAGTCGATTATTTCCTCAAATGAATAATTTTGAATGTTTTATATGTCATAACTTTGGACATGTTGCAGCAAGATGTAGAAGTATAATGGTTCAAGGACGTCACACAGAAAGATCATCAGCTTCCAGGTACTTTAAGGGATATTGTTTTTCTTTCAAGATGTTTGGTCACAAAGCCATTGAATGCCAAAGAAGGAATATGAAACGTATAATATGCTATGCACGTAACAAATTTAGTCATATAGCAAAGTAATGCAGGAGCAAAGTTCGGGCACCATACCAAAAGGAGAAAACATCATCACACTCAAAGATATGGAAAAATAAGGAAGTACAGTCAGGAAGATGTGACATAACCCAGTGTACAGACATAACAGACTCAGGGGGAGCTGAAAGTGTGAAACTTCAGTGTTCTAAATCTCATACGCAAGTTTCATAAAGACAAGTTGCGTATATACGCGAGTTAGAAGCTACACAGTCGCGTATATGGTGTTTTGAAGAAAAAGTAGCGGGACAGACTTAGGAAAAGGAGTCTGATATTGTTCAGTCAATTATCTACTCTGTTTGATGATGGTTACAATCTGATGAAGATATGTAGAAATGTGTTGATCCTCATAAGTTGTTGATAACTTGATGTATATCTAATTTATGATGATGCCTTGATATTTCTTACTGTTATATGCAATAATCAGAATCTAACAGTGAATAGGTGGCACAGGTTCAAAGGGAGCATATGCTTCTAATAAAGCATTGTTGGCATTATGTTTGGGGTTACACAGTTGTTATTCAGATCAGATTTATGGGTGATTGTGGATGATTTTTGATGATACATGGTTGATATATTGAGGGATCTTGTGGAAAAATCATTTAGTTCTTGATGATGATGTTATGGTCATAGATGATGACTATGGTGTTCTCACATGCATATGATATGATGTGAATGATTTTTTGTTACTTTTTGGAGATATGACATATGCTTAGTTGATTCATGGAAGGTTATGATAAGTCTCTTTCTACTAAGGAAATGAAGCAAGTTGATCTTGATGAGATCAAGAGGGTGAGTTGATATATATATGCAGCATAGTTTGTCACAGGCTGATTATATTTACATTGAACTGATGATGGACATATACAGGTTGTTGATGTTGCTGACAGATGCTTATGGTGCAAACCATATATGGTGTATGATAGCTGCTGATGACTATCATGGTCTTGTTTAGGTCTTTGGTCTAAATTTCATGTATATATTTTAAAGACCCATGAGTCATATGATGTAATTTGTACCCCCACTATGCATGGGAAGGATGATGTAATAATTTCTATTTCAGTCATGTATAAACATTTGGTATATCCCCACTTTGTTGGGAGATTGATGTATGTATGAGTCATTGGTGATAAGAAGGTCATATTCACTTAGTTGAGTTATAGAGTCATGTTATTCTTTTGAAAAATATTTTGTAAACTCTGCATGTGCTTAGGGGGAGCATGGATGGATTGGTACATCTTAGCATGTACAAAGGGGGAGCTCAATCAGAGAGTTCAACATGTACTCAGGGGGATTATGGACAACATAATGTATATCAAAGGGAGAATATATCTTGGTCTGCCCTTTGCCCTTGATGTGAAAGGGTGAGAGTGTCTTGGTGTTGTTGTTGCCATCAAGTCCAAAGGGGGAGATTGTTGGCATTATGATACAAGTGTTGTCCTTAATGGCAACTCACTCAGATGAAAGATCACAGTGCAGCATGAGAACAACAAAGAACTACAAATCAGTCTACAAAGAATGAAGAAACAGAGGTATACATAGGTTCACCTTGACCAAGCTGCGTATACACACAGGTTCCCTGAACACAAGTAGCGTATACGTACACATGCACTTTCATAGAAGGAAAAGCACGTATATGTTGGGAAACTAAGTTTTTGGTCCAAGGTATTTGGTCCATGGTATTTTGATCCATGGTATTGGTCCAAGGTATCTAGTCCGAGGTATTGACCCTAGGTATTTGGTCCAAGGTATTGGTCCTAAGTGGTTTTGTTCCATGGTATTGAGAAAGGCCTAAAACTATATAAGGAGGAGAAGATCATTAGGCCAATGTGTGCAAGTACTGAGTATATGATGAAGTGTGAGATCCAATATGTAGGTTATGGGTTTGTGACGCTTTGCTTGATCTGAACTAAGGATGCACCTATGTGGATGATGATGGATGATGGATTGAGATATTAAGGCTTGGAATGTATTATCATTATGTGGTTTGATCATGGATAGACTAGATCTGAATACTGACGCATGTTTTATTCTGCAAATGTTATGATTTGGGTATGACTAAAATTTGAAATAGCTGTAAGTTAGTATTTTCAAATCTATACAATGGTTGGCTTTGGTAAAAGTGTGTATACACGTTGTTTCATTTCATCAGAGTAGTGTATACATTATGAGATATGATATTTCAATTTACATTTGGTTCTAGTGGTTGTTGCAAAGTTTTAGGTTCTACTCTATGATTTTGATGACTGTGTTATGATGACAGTATTCTGAATGTTCAGTGGTGATTGATTTTGAGCTTTAATGTAAATTCAGTCTAGTATGAAAATTGGATGAAATGTGGCCTTTAGATTATGGTGATGTGTTCTAGGAGTATCCAGTATGAAAATTACTGAAACGTGGTCCCTGGAGGAAGAGAGAAGGTCGTAACCTTCTGTAGGCCAACACCTACGTATTGGTAACCATATTGGCCAGTACAAGACCCAGGGGGTTGGAGCTCCCTTATAGTAGTAGCTGGAAAATGAGTGAAGGTTGGAGCCTTCAGTAGGTCAGCGCCTACATACTAGTAAACAGATCGAATAGTACAAGAGCTAGGGGGTTGTAGCTCCCTTCTAGTAGTAGTTGGAAAATGAGTGAAGGTTGGAGCCTTCAGTAGGTCGGCACCTACATACTAGTAAACAAATAAGCTAGTACAAGCACCAAGGGGTTGAAGCTCCCTTCCAGTAGTAGCAAGAGAACGAGAGAAGGTTGCAGCCTTCTGCAAGTGGGTGCCTGCATACTAGTATGAGTCTGCACTAGTACAAGATTGTAAACAAGCTTTTCTTATATTAAAAAGAAGATATCAGCATGTGGTTTTTGTCCCGCATTGGGTTTCCACCTTATATCGTGGTGTTCATGTGTGTTTCTTATGTGTGATGGTTTGTTCTGATATTATTGCACATGGTTACTATTTATATGGTTAATGAAGTATTGATGCACTGATTAAAGATAAACATATGATGAATTAACTGAATCATAAGTTTTCTTGATATACGCTGATTGCCTTAAACACAACTGCGTGTACACGCGAGTTACCTTCACTGAAGTAGCGTATATGAATTTGAGTATGAAAAGAAAAATATTATTGATTTGAATAATACTAATTCACCCCCCCCCCCTTCGTATTATTTCCAAGATATTTCCTCCACTAAGCAAGGAATTTATGAACTCCTTCGACACCTTCACATTCTGCATCTCACTGCACATTGTCCATTCATATTCAAACTGCTGATTAATTTCCTCAACCTTTATGGCATGAGTTAAGTCTTTTGGAGAAAAGGCCAGAAAACCAAAAAGTAAGTGTTCAGGTTGTAAAATCAGAACTGAATGAGAATGAAGAAGTTCACAACAATGGACAAGGATAGGAAGACATAATTGAAACAAATGGTGTAGAGGAGAGACTAGATTACAGTCTCGTGAATTCTTTTGAGAATTAAAAACAACATACTGATGTGCTGACAGAGGAGGAAGAATTAGAGTAGCAAGATGAATTGTTGCCAAAGTAAGAAAAGGCACAGAAGCCTTATGATTTTTATTTTAACAATTGTTTTATGATTACAGGTTTTGTTGCAGACGAGGAGAAGAAATTAAATGTTGTAGAGGAAGATATTTTCAAGGATATCCAGGAATTTTGGGTGGAAGCAATATCTACAGTAGCACCTGGGGCAATATCAAGAGTAATAGCATAAGCTGAAGTAGAAAAGGCTGACGAAAGTAATCAATAGTTTGAATATGAATGGGCAATGTGCAGCGAGATGCAGAATGTGAAGGTGTTGAAGGAGTTCATAAATTCCTTGGTTAGTGGAGGAAATATCTTTAGTAGAGATGAGATAGTTATGTCTCATGATAAGAAATTTGCTATTGGTAAGAAAAATGAAGAATTGATTTTCTTAAATGGCCATAGGGAGAGTGATGGACAGACATATAAAACTATCACACAGGTGGAGGATCAGAATAAACAAGTAGTGTCAACTAGAAGTTATACTTGTGACAAAGAAGAAGATAGTGAGGATTGCACAGAGCTTTTAGGAGAAATTCCAAGTGATATGGCAAATTTATGGCATGAGAAAAGGCTAGAAAACCAAAAAATTAGTGTTCAGGTTGTAAAATAAGAACTGAATGAGAATGAAGAAGTTCACTACAGTGGACAAGGACAGGAAGACATCACTGAAACAGATGGTGTGGAGGAGAGATTAGATTACAGCCTCGTGAATTGTTTTGAGAATTCAAGACAACATAATGATGTGTTGATAGAGGAGGAAGAATTAGAGCAGCAAGATGAATTATTGCCAAAGGAAGAAAAGGTACAGAAGCCTTATGATTTTTATTTTAACAATTGTTTTATGATTACAAGTTTGTTACAAACAAGGAGCAGAAATTAGATGTTGCAGAGGAAGATATTTTCAAGAATATCCAAGAATTTTGGGTGGAAGCAATATCTACAACAACACCTAGAGCAATATCGAGAGTAATAGCATAAGCTGAAGTAGAAAAGGCTGAGGAAAGTAATCAACAATTTGAATATGAATGGGCAATGTGCAGTGAGATGCAGAATGTGAAGGTGCCGAAGGAGTTCATAAATTCCTTGCTTAGTGGAGGAAATTTCTTCAATAGAGATGAGATAGTTATGTCTCATGATAAGAAATTTGCTATTGGTAAGAAAAACGAAGAATTGATTTTCTTAAATGGCCAAAGGGAGAGTGATGGAGAGACATATAAAACTATCATAGAGATGGAGGATCAGAATAAAGAAGTAGTGTCAACTAGAAGTTATACTTGTGACAAAGAAGAAGATAGTGAGGATTGTACAAAGATTTTAGGAGAAATTCCAAGTGATAAGGCAAATTTATGGCATGAGTTAAGTCTTTTGGAGAAAAGGCTAGAAAACCAAAAAGTAAGTGTTCAGGTTGTAAAATAAAAACTGAATGAGAATGAAGAAGTTCACTACAGTGGACAAGAACAGGAAGACATCATTGAAATAGATGGCGTGGAGGAGAGACTAGATTACAGTCTCGTGAATTCTTTTGAGAATTCAAAACAGCGTACTGATGTGCTGACAGAGGAGGAAGAATTAGAGCAACAAGATGAATTGTTGCCAAAGGAAGAAAAGGCATAAAAGCCTTATGATTTTTATCTTAACAATTGTTTTATGATTACAGGTTTTGTTGCAGACAAGGAGCAGAGGTTAGATGTTGCAGAGGAAGATATTTTCAAGGATATCCAGGAATTTTGGGTGGAAGCAATATCTACAGTAGCACCTGGAGCAATATCAAGAGTAATAGCATAAGTTGAAGTAGAAAAGGCTGAGGAAAGTAATCAGCAGTTTGAATATGAATGGACAATGTGCAGTGAGATGCAGAATGTGAAGGTGTTGAAGGAGTTCATAAATTCCTTGCTTAGTGGAGGAAATATTTTCAATAGAGATGAGATAGTTGTCTTATGATAAGAAATTTGCTATTGGTAAGAAAAACGAAGAATTTATTTTCTTAAATGGCCAAAGGGAGAGTGATGGAGAGACATATAAAACTATCACAGAGATGGAGGATCAGAATAAAGAAGTAGTGTCAACTAGAAGTTATACTTATTACAAAGAAGAAGATAGTGAGGATTGTACAGAGCCTTTTGGAGAAATTCCAAGTGATATGGAAAATATATGGCATGAGTTGAGTCTTTTGAAGAAAAGGCTAGAAAACTAAAAAGTAAGTGTTCAAGTTGTAAAATCAGAACTAAATGAGAATGAAGAAGTTCACTATAGTGGACAAGGATAGGAAGACATCATTGAAATAGATAGTGTGGAGGAGAGACTAGATAACAATCTCATGAATTCTTTTGAGAATTCAAAATAGCATACTAATGTGCTGACAGAGGAGGAAGAATTAGAGCAGCAAGATGAATTGTTGCCAAAGGAAGAAAAGGCACAAAAGCCTTATGATTTTTATTTTAACAATTGTTTTATGATTACAGTTTTACTTGCAGACAAGAAGCAGAAATTAGATGTTGCAGAGGAAGATATTTTCAAGGATATCCAGGAATCTTGGGTGGAATCTACAATAGCACCTGGAGCAATATCAAGAGTAATAGCATAAGTTGAAGTAGAAAAGGCTGAGGAAAGTAATTAGAAATTTGAATATGAATGGACAATGTGCAGTGAGATGCAGAATGTGAAGGTGCCAAAGTTAGTCGACAGCAACAACAACCTGAAGTAGAGAGAAAGAGATAGCAGTAAATGGCAGAGTATGGACCAGCCCAAGGATGTGCTGGAAATGTAGATTGAAGAACTATGGCAGTTGATGATGAAACAGTCTAGGATGAGGAGAATGACAACAAGAAGGATGATCAATCAGAACTTGAACCTGATTGACAAGGAGAGGAATATGAAAAAGAAGACAATAGACCTACAATAATAGCAAAGATGTAAGGCATTTGGCCAGTAACAAAATAAAATTTGGGACCCTGGAGGTTTTCTATCAACATATGAAGGCACATGATCAAGAGATCATGAATGTTTTCTACTTTAGGATTCTGATGCAAGAGAATTCATCTTAGAAGAATCATTGTATTTTAGTATACATAGTGGGGTCTTGTGTTTTAAGGAAGTTGGTTTCCTAAGTGTTGAATTAATGTAATTCCTTAGGTTTTGAGTGATTTTAATGAAAATAGGAATAAATTAAGTATTGTGAGGCATATTGTAAATGTTCTAGAATGAAGGGGAACATGAGAGAATCATGATAGTTGAGAGTTCATAGGAATTGATGTCTTTGGAAATTAACTCTAAATCATGAATTAGGAATTAGTTGATGATTTATAGGATTGAGAGGATTCTTAGGTTTTAGTTGAAATTATTAAGGATCTGAACCAGAAACTGGTTATAAACTCTTTTTGTATAAATGTAAGCCTAAAAGGCATAGAAAGAGTTAGTCAAGTTAGATAGTTATCTAGTTAGCTAGTTAGGGGTTGTGAGTTAGAGGTTTGATTGTAAGCCTATGGGCAGGTAGGAAAACAGAGGCCACTGATTAGAAAATCAGGCCAAAGAGATAGAGAGTCTAATTATGTAATCATTTGTTTATATATATATATATATATATATATATTATATATATATAATATATATTATATAATTATAGTATATATATATATATATATATACAGAGAATTCAATTCTGAATTATGTGGTGTGTATTAAATAATAGAGTTATGAATTGTGTGTGAATTAGAAGTTTCTGCATAGTATATGTATGCAGGTGGAGTTCGGGCAGAACACAGAGAAGAAGTGAGGATGAAGGATCGTGTTGGATCGTTGAATCCGATTGAAGGATCAATGTGAAGTTCAGGAGTGACAGTGTTTAAGAGTACACAGAGTTAAATCAAGAGGGAGTTGTGTTGCAGAACAATCAAAGACCAGAAACCCTAGAGGAACCCAAAACCACAGAGAACTTTGAGAAACCAAGTAAAGGAAAAGAAAGTAAAGTCACAAAGGAAGGAAGTAAACGTACACCAGAGCCGTTGGATCCTTTAGATCGACGGATATATATGGCAGAAGAAGAATTGCAGAGGAATAGATCTGGATCGTCAGATCAATAGATCAATAGATCCTATAGATGGATGGTGATCAGCAACTGCAGGGGTAGGAAAGTACGGATTTTCTTGATCATGGCTGGAGTCTCGCACTCACTCCTAGTCATCAATATCACATTCAACTCTTAGATCATAGTCAACTGCGGGGGTTAAGCCTGTTTTAATCCATGTGCTGGTTGAAGTCCCGCAAACCCGTAGATTTGATGGCCTCGTATATCCAACGAATATCAGGTCATAAAGTGATCAAACTTTAAGTTCAAAATCAGGCCCGAACATTTATAGATCAAGGATTTATATTCCTTGTCGGCTCCGTAAGGTCGGGTAAACGTCACGCAAGTGGTCTGTCCAATATCATTGTTAACCATTGGATCAAGTGTGCTTTGATCAATGGTGGAGGATCGCCGATTAGGTTTGTTGATTGGGAAAGCCAACAACCATCAAATCGAAAGGTAAGATCAACAGTGGAGGTTGAAGTTGATAAAGGCTTGGGAAAGAGTAGACCCGAGAAGTGTATCAACGTGGGTTAAGTTGGTTTGAGTTTTGGAGGGTGAATGAGATATGACACGACAACCTTTGATCTGAGGAAGTGAAATTGATGGTGGAAGATTGAATGATAAAGGTGAGCATCAGAAAATGTGCAAAGGTTGTCGCTTGGTGGAAAGGTAAGGTTTACGTGTGCTTTATGGAATATTTTTGTTATATAAGCATTATAATAGAAATAAAGCTGATAAAGGTTTTATGGGTTAAGTTGAATATAACCAAAGTTAAAGAGTGGGGTTTGGTTAATATGCGTGGGGTATAGAATTAACCACAGTTTATTGAAGGTTGAGTAAAGTACCACTCAAAGGTTAATTGAGGGTCAGACTTGGATGGTCAAAAGTAATTTTTCCACATAAACTTAATTAATAGCCTAAACCTTAATTTTTGAATATTTTCACCATAGATTAGGTGATTAAGGCCTGGGACCAATGATTTGCAATTTTATTTGAATAATTTGGGTATTGTCGGCTTAGGCTGGCATCATAACCCTTCTCATGCTCAAATCCTTGCATAGTATGGTTTACTTCCTTCTTAAACATCTTTGGTATTTTCTTGGAAATTAGGTTATTATACTCTTAGCAATGATATTGGTACGTGGTTTGGTATGGAGTTACCAAGATTTGGGTGATCAATCCATGTGTTGGTTTCAGTTTCATCAGTAAAACAATATTACATTTACCATGGTAAATATCCATTGTTTAGGGTTGCCCCCAATTTCAATTGTTTATCAAAAACTACATATACATCATTTGAGTTGTTGTGAAAAGGGGTCTGATTCATGGAAGAGTACAAAACAATCCAAAAGTGAAAATCACAAGGTCGAGACAAAAGTTTTTCTTTATATTTATTTTGTTTGTTTTGGGGGTCAAAAACTTGTTTACAGGACCGAATTTACTTGCAGGTTGAGCTAGTATTTGAAGGGTTGAGTCCTCCTTTTGATTCAACTATCCTGTCTTCTAGCTAGAGGTCATATTTGTGAATTGGGGCTAAGTTTAATAGTGCCAAAATTTATTTCTTGGGACAAATCTATTGTCTTTACATAGGGGTGAATTCTTTGTATTTCTTGCATAAGTCTGAATTGATTGTGTTTAACACATCTCAAAAAAATTTCTCAAACACATGTTAGGGTTATGTTCTCCTATTTTTCCCCCCTTTAACTAGGATTTCAATATCTTATCGTAATTCGTTTATATTTCCCCAAGTAAACCCAATCGTGAGAATGAAAGAGACACCAGGTATGTTGTCATCCTTGCTTACTTCTGAAACTTGCCATTTACATAATATGGTGCAAGAAGAGTTAAATTTGGGTTCTTTGATTTTAAATGAAACTAGGAAAGCTACACACATTACATTACATGGATGATACCAAGAAAATGATAATATATATTACATGCATCTAAATCAAATATGCACCCAAAGAATTTTGGAGCAGCGAGTCAAGTTACTAACATTATTTTCATCTATCCAACACAAGATTTAATAATGGAGTCAATAAATGTTTTAAACATTAAAATTAAAGCATTTTGAGTGCCGACACACTACCTATTTGAGTGAGGAAGGTGGAAGAAATATGTGTTCACTTCATTTCTACAACAAACCCATAAGATGCAAACATGGTTTTTTTATGGATGGTTCCCATACTTGATTCACTAGGAGATGGTTTCCACACATCGATGTTTGAGCTTGAAGACATTAAATGTGAAATAGGAGTGGTTGGAAGTAATAGCCAATGCTATCAAGTATCTAGATTTTTACAACAAGAGAGCATATTAAACTCACAAGATTTTGTGGTAAGAGGATTGGTATAACTATCAACTATCAGCCATGTCTATTGTGTTAAAGAGTTAAAGCTTTACTTTTGTGATGGGTCTGAGATTTCTATTTTTGTGACTATGTTTAGTTGCAGAACATATTTAAATCAAATGCATCGAAATTGCAAATGCATCGCAATTGCAATTGCAAGTGAAATTTAATTCAAAAGGCATGGAGCCAAAAATTGTGAGAGAAATGGTTGAATTTCTTTAGTTCGTGCATGGCAAGATATTACTTTTTGTACAAGGTCAAATTATTATATAGTGCATAGATCAAATAATGGTTTTATTTTCTATTACACTAATATCATATTTTTTTTCAGGGGTGAGGTTAGCCAAATTTGAAGGGTTGGCATTATTGTTGCACAGGGGCTGAGTTACAAAACCAAATTTGTTGGGGTAAATTTATTGTCCTTTTTATTGTGTTTTGCACAAGTCTGACTTATATCTTTCAGGGCCAAATTTGTTTATTCGTTTTTAGCCAAGTTTATGACAACTATGTAGCCTTAATTTTGTGACTATACATGTTAAAATGAAAAGTGAAGAAGGTGAGTAGTTGATTTTGATAGCTACAAAGTCTGGTTGTATGGTTTATGATGATGTTGCTCATAATCATTAATTTTTATAAAGTGTTGAGTTCTATTTTAAGGGAAGAGTCTGAATGGACTAAGCTTTTAGAGCCACAACTTTATTTCCCATTTCTTGCACAAGGGGTTGAAATCTTGTGACATGTCTGTATTTTTTCATTTTATAACCATGTACATTGAAATGAAAAGTGAAGAAGATTAGTATTTAACGTTGGTTTCCTTGTTTGTAAAGATAAGCTTATAACAATCAAGTCAATTGTCAATGATGGTTAGTTTCATGAAGTTCTAATTATGATGAATATTTGTCTTATGAAGAAGACAAAGCTACTATTGCAAGGATGTGTTTTTGAAGAAATCAAATTTAAATGGCAAAATTAGTGTGTTGTTGAGCATAGAGGAATTTGTAAAGATTAGAAAGGGTGAAACTATGTTTTTGTATATTAAATTAAAGCTTGTGGATCCAATTTGAAAATGTTATGAAAGGGAGGTCCACTATGATTTTGAGGGTTAGTGCGTGAAAATTGATTAAGGAGATGGGTGATTCCATCAAGTTGTTTCCTACAACAAGTGGGTGCTTGTAGTTTTCAAAGGTTGTACGTCAATTAGGTTGAAGCCTATATCAAGTTCATTCTTGCATATTTATGAGGTTGATGCCTCAGTCAAGTTATAGCCTAAATAAATTTGGTGCTTTCATATTTCAAGGGATCATTGTCTCCTTTTGGTTGATGCCAGTAAATTATTGTAATTAAATATTGAAGAAGAAGATAAGAAGATTGTTGTTTTATCCTTCAAGGGTTTCCATGTATATCTGGTGTTCTCATTTGTTGATGTGATGATTATTTTATTGATGTACTATTATGTTTTCAGTTATGATGAATTGTAAATTATTTAAATTGACCATTATACTAATTCAGCCCCCCTCCTCAGTATAATTATAATTCCATCAAATTTGAAAAAGGTAATACATTTTATTAAAAAAATCATTATAGATGAGAAAGTGGGCCATTGATAAGATTATATTTCCATGGATGCATGACTTCTTTTCAAAACATGGAGTGTGTAAGCTTGATAGAGAGATAATACATATTTGAAATAATTTCTTGAGTCTAGAAGTATACAACTCATACAAAGAATATAGTAAAGGTGTTGAAAACAATGGGAATTTTATTACATATGCATATTTTACAAGGATATGGAAGAAACTTCAACAATATATGTATTCCTAAGAAGTCAAAGATAGGGTTTGTAGTATATGTGCTTCTCTTAAATAAAAAATGGATATATCTGAAGTGATATGAAGAGGAATATATTTTCAACATTTTTTATATAATTGGATGGTTATTAACTATGAAAATGTATCATTAATATTTTTTATGCTATGTGAAAATTCCATTATAAAATCACTTAAAGAGCATCACAATCAATAATCAAGTGAAAGGAAAATTGTGTACAAGCATAGAAATAAGTGATATGATATTCCAAATAAATATTTAGGTTTGATAATTGATGGTATGAATTAAAAGAAAATACTTATACTAGATTTTTTCCATACACAAAAAGATTTATAGAAGGAGGATTTACTCAGTTTCATTTGGTTGGTTTTATGATTTTTAATGGGAAAATATGTCCAATGGTTTACATCATAGCTACAAATATTCATAATGATGCAAATATGACCATCACTATATATCATCATGTGATTGCTCAATGCTCTGGTAATATTTCTCGAAGTTTTGTATTTACACTTAGATAACATTAGTCATGAAAACAATCAAATTATATTTGGATATCTAAGTGTGCTTGTTGAGTTGGAAATAATTCAAAAAATCAAAGTTGGTTTCCTTGTTGTTGGGCATACTCATGACCATATTGATCAAACGTTCAGTTAATTTTCAATAACATTGAAGAGGAATAATGTCATGATCATGTCATCATTAATTGAATGCATTAAGCAATCATACATTATAGGGCCTATTTTTCACATATTGGAAGAAATTATAGATATACAAAGATTTATTTTCGGATCACGTGGTCAAGAAAAGTGCATTGAACAACTTGATGAAATTAGCTTCCAAAATCAATTTTGTATGAAAAAAATTGATGGGAAAACACTTATATAGAGCAAGAAGTAT
This sequence comes from Pinus taeda, assembly GCA_000404065.3. Taxonomy (NCBI): domain Eukaryota; kingdom Viridiplantae; phylum Streptophyta; class Pinopsida; order Pinales; family Pinaceae; genus Pinus; species Pinus taeda. Next base: position 13,592 of record APFE030969136.1, read on the forward strand.
TCAAATACTATAAGATGGGGTTTGTTATCACTCTAAAATTTCCCTAGGGTTGTCATGAAAGAAATAATAGAGGTAACCATAAGCATACTTTTGAGATCAGGATCTGGCCTTCCTAATGCTCAGGGAGGGCTCTCTCTTAATCATTTAACCTTGTTGAGTTAATTGATTTTAGGCTAGTTATGTAAGCCTAATTGGGTTTTGATTTGGCTTGGTGGTGGAATTACTGATTCAGATGGATAGATAAGTGTCTTTTTACCATTGGGCCATGGAGTCCAAATGTGAAGAAAACAGGACTGAATAAAGTTCTAAAGATAGTGTTAACAGGGCAAGGTAGCTCAGTAAATTCAGATCTTTTAGGATGGATGGTCAAGTGGTTTTTTAATCGGGGTCAAGGAGCAGTTAAGGATTCCTCAAACTGGATAAAGAAGGAAATGAAAGAGGTCAATCGAAACTAGGGAGCAATGAAGAATTCCCTACTATGGATATTAGAAGAAAACATTAAAATGAATAATTGTTCGAGACGGAGTGTACTTAAACAAATTTTGAAGTAAAATTCCGGTTATTTCATTCAAATTTGAAAACATGTATGTATGTGAAAAACTTAAGAAGATAATGTTAGTGCCAGTATCTGCATACTTCCATCAGGGATCAAAATTCTCTCTTTGCATTTTCATTTTAGGGGTCCCATACTGAAAATTTTACATCATTCCATTAGGTCATGCCAAACTGATACACTGATGGTTGTCTTCTCTTCTGAAAATCTAAATGTTTCCCTCATAGAGTATACTTGCTGACCCTTCTTTAGGTTGTCTTCGGTTATGGTTTCATGGTCAATTTGCAATCATGTTTCATTAGGTTATAAGGCATGTTTCATTAGGTCTTAGGGTTTCATTTCCAAGGTCAAGAGCCTGATTTTCAAGTGTAAATAAAGGTAAGCAAGGGTATGAGGATGATGAATAAGTCAAGCATGATTGCTTGTAGGTCATAGCCACTGAATAATTATCTTTTAACCTAACGTAATTTTCACCTCAAAAACATGTTTTTTGAGGTGAAAACAGAGTATTTTGAATTTATTTGTATTTCATATGTAATTTTAAGTCACTATATGTAATAATTGATCCTAGCCGCACCAGCGCATCTCTCGTTGCTGCAAGATAAAGAAACACTGCAAAAATTAGTTCAAGTTGAGCATTTATCCACCTACAAAGACACAAAGAAGAAAAAGGCATTAAACAGAGTTTTGAAGAAGGACAAGAAACATTAGAAAGTGGGTTTTTCAAATGAAATATCAAAATCTACTCCTATTTAAGCTCCCACATTTCATTTCCAAGTTCATTATTCTCATTGGCAAGAAAGCAGTCAAAAAAGTGAGAAGAAGAGGCAAGCTTGAGTGAGTTTTCGGCAAAGGAAGGTTGGCGTTGTACTTCTGGAGAGTGGCACCATGCTTCTAGGGAAGTGGAGTAGTGGCGCTATGTGTTGGTAGAGCAGCATTGTGCTTCTGAGGGAGATAGGTTGGCGTTGTGTGTTGAAGGCTTGGCACTGTGCGTTGAGACCGGCGCTGCGCATCTGGAAGAAACTCGCAGTGTAAATTTACACTGGCACTACGCTTCCAGGGTGGTGTTGTGCGTTTGGCCACCAATGCTGCGCGTTGAGCAGGAAGGCTAAAAAAGCCTCAAAACTTCCAACAAACCTCAAATTTCTCTCTCTTTCCATCATGGCAAGTAAGTTTACATCCCTCACTTCAGTTTTGGTTTGCAAATCAAACATCCTAAGCATCATTTTATATGTTAAATATGAAACCCTAAATCTCCCTAGTGATGCCTAAAACGCTAAACTATCATTGTTCCTCCTATCACTCACTACAGCTCTAACCCCTATCTCTATTTCCTTATCCCTTATCCCTTTATCCCTTTGTCCCTATTCCATATTTCCCCATCCCTTTCATCACTCTTCCCCAAGGGAAATTTCTCAAAACTAGCCCTCCCTCTCATTTTATACTCCATTCATTTCCTAGCCACAAGCTCATCTCCCATCCACTCATTCCTAAAAACACTTTCACTCATTCCCTTCATACAACCTCAACTTTGCAAACATGGACCAAGACGACCGAGACTATGAGGAGGAGGCAAACACATGCAATGACCTCAACAGATAGAGCTAGACAATAGAGAAAACCACACAAGGAAGGCAGGATTATCAGAGAAGAGCCATCAAACCTTAGGGAATTGAAGGCCTCTCAGTTGGTTGTCACATGTTTGACATATCTTGGCTGCTATGAGTTCTATGAGCAGGTAGAGAGAGTTCAATACCACCTGGAGCTCACCAGACTCTTTGTAGCCCATCTTCATTGCAACAAGGTAACTCTTGTTGGGGTAACCTTCACAGTTTCACCATTCATCATTTCAAATGCCACCAGGATTCAAAATGTAGGGGAGAAGTGGTACAAGGCCCAGGACCTGGATGAACACTATTATGAGCCTTATATCAAACCCTAGTACAAAAATGAGGTGAAGAGACTTTTTCCTTTCAGATTTCTCGAAGACAAATATGTCCCTTTGATGAAAATCATCATGAAGTATTTCACTTGTGAGGGTAGATTCTCCAGGTTGTACACTTATCACATCAGGCTCCTCATGCATTTTACCATGGTGAGGATGTTAAACCTCCCTTACTTATTATTTAGGAATATTGATAAGATGGCTCATTTTGCCTAGAAGAAGCCATACCCTCAGTAGATGAGCAGTCTCTATCACTACCCCCTGATCAAGATCATTGTGCTTCATCATCTCAGTGTCCTAAACATCTCTTGGGAGACCTTTATTTCTCATGATATCTTTAGGTTTCCTCAAATTCTTCCATCAGTGTCTCAAAAAGCAGGAGGACCTTCTCGCAGTGTTCAGGTGAATGAGGAAGCCAAGGAGACTGGAATTGATGAGGTGCCCATTTACATGACATATCAAAGGGGCACAAGGAGATTATTTGCAGCAAATAGCAAGTGTTTTCTCCATGGGATGTGGAAGGGACCTTGCCTTCTTCATCATCTCATAGGAAAATGCTAGCTCCACAAGATGTGGAAGGGACTTTGCCTCCTTCATCGACACAGCAGGTACATGTGTAGTAGCTCAAAAATGGGAAGGAAAAGATGCCTAAGTAGAGTATTGATGATGAGGAGAAAAGGGACTTTGACTTTCCTGAGCATGATGAGCTAGAGCAGTGTTATACTCATCATGGAGTTGAAATCATTGACTTAGAGGCTCAGGATGAGGAAACCATCAAAGACATCATCATACAAGAATGGGAAGCTCAAGTACAATCTTTGGTAGAAAATTTGGAGAGGGCCAAATACGTCATCACATATTTGGAGCAAGAAAACAAGTAATTAAGTGAAAAACAAGTCCTCATGGAGCTATAAATGCTCAAGATGAAACGACAAAGTGGCAAAGAGACACCTGTCACTTTGACTCCTATTAAGAAGGAGATTGAAGAGGATAGAGAGACTTGGCTTGAGAGAGTCAACTTACACCTTGAGAAGCTTCTGCAAAAGGCCAACAAAGACAATCAGATGATCAGACACATGGCCTATCATTATAGGACCCGAAACAAGATTTGCAATATGAGGGTCAAGAAGATGAAAGCTACGCTAAGGCGGGCCTTGAAAGGCAAAAAGGAGGAGGATAGGATTAGGATGCTTGTTGGAGCTTCCTTGGCTCATCAAGACACTTTATGAGGGTGCTTCTCACAAATTTTGGGGAAGTTTAGAAGAAATTTGGTCACTTGCAAATTTTGGAATTTTACACACAGGAAAACTGCCTAGATGTGTAGCACCACTAGCACTGCGATTTTCCAAGGGGCATCCAATGAAGAAATGGTTTTCATTTTTGGATTCAAAACGATGAGGACATGCACCCCGGAAATTTTCAAAGTTTCTGGGGCAGAAATGGTCCACCAAAAGGTCAAACAACACCTTAACAATGACCTTTCTGCCACTTTTTGGACACATGGGAGCAGTATTGGGAAAATCAAGTTTTGAGGGATCAAATGAGCTTCAAATGTAGAAGTTCTAGGTGTTTTGGAAATTAGGCTTGAATAAATTTCCAATGAGCTATCTTGGGATCAATTTGGATAATGGTAAGGCCTCCAAAAGGGACCTGAAAGTGGAGTTGCGCGTTGGGCCAATGGCGCTGTGCGTAGGGCAGATTTTTCTCAGGAGGCATATTTTTCCAGTTTTTTACTATGATCTTGGATTCTCTCTCATGGATGATGATTCAAAATTGTAAATGATGACATGGCATGTAATTATAATAGATAAATAGTAATAGAGGGTAGATTCATTGCTTTAGAAGTCAGTTTGAGCTCAAATGAATCAGTTTTTCACTTTTAGAGGCAAGTTGTTGATGATGCCTATATTCCTATTTCTTGTTCAGTATTAGTTAGATTAGCTCCTCATCTTAGGGATTAGACCCTTGAGGATGGGAGGAGGTTTATTTCATGTCTATATCTTCTTCTTCTTTCTCATTGTAAAGGGTTGGACTCAGTTGGATGCTTAGACTTTGATTGTACACCTTTTGTAAGCAATTTGGCAGGAGATTAATAAGAATTGCAGCTATGTTTCTGGGATCCATGTGGTATGAGTTTTAGTACAGTTTATTCTTATGTAATCATATGTTAATGTGTTTTGTATGCTTCTTTATTCATTTCATTGCTTCTAGTTGAATGTTTTCAAGTTGATAGGTGGAATTCATTGCATCAGTGCTCTACCTTGGGAAACCATTCACCATTTCATGTTTTCTGTAGTCTAGGAAGGATTCATGGTTTTCGCATGCCCTTCTTAGCTTCTCACCAATCTAAAACATCTCACCCCATCAAGCTCTTGAGTGCTAAATCCTATGCCTACCTTGCCCCATTGAACACCCTGCAATTCTAACCTAACTCCCTAGACCTAAACTGTCCAACTCCTCCTAATCCAGCAAAACCCCTTCAAAATCCAATCAAAACTTTGTGCTACTATACCTAGCCTAATGTCCTTTACCTAATCCAGTCATCCTGGCTGAGATCCTTATGGAGAGAGCCCTCTCCCAGCCTAGTAGGGCTAGCTACTTGGTTAAGTGTGGTTTGTGGTTACCCTGGCATTGCCTTCCTTTAGCTTGAGATTCAGTGCAGGTGATAACATAGTGGCAACCAAATTGGGGAAGCGAAAAGACTAATCACCCTAGTCATATATTTCATTTGAATTCTTAAGCTTCTGGATGATGAGCTTTAGAATTTACTAAGCTGAATTGGAAAGTTGTAAAGCAATATATAAAACTTTGAAATTTTAGCACACTGGCTTCGAGAAAGTACACTAGGGCCAATCCCGATCCAAATCTCGCCCCAGTAGTGGATAATCCTAACTTGATTTCAAGAAGACTCAAAATGACAAGAAACTTCAGTCAGTCCCACACCTTCAATAAGAGTAGATTCATGCCCTAATGAGTGGTTGATTTTAGAATATCTCCCCTTTGATTTGTCGTTTGACCTTTCCCTATTCAGAACCAGGTCTGAAAGTTCACTTGATGATATAGTTCTAGATTCGAAGTTTATTGCAGATCTCAAAGTCCAAAAGGCAAACCGGTCAATTAATGAGTATATCCTAAATTCCCCTCAATCATCCCTCATTACTGCTAAGATCCTTGAGCTTTCTAAACCGATGTCCACTACCCTTAGTTCATCATTATTCCCTTCAACCTCTCGAGTTCATTATCAACCTCCATTCATACCTGCACTTCCCCATAAACCTATCATTTCCCATCAATCACCTATTCCTCCCAGTTCTCCATCAACTCCTAGTAGTCCAATCCTTGTTGTAAATCCACCTCAAGTAATGGCTACCTGGTATGCACCCCTTGTTTTACCTTAGAATCTTGGTGCCATTCCCATTGATTATCAAACCAAGATACCTTTCTTTGATGCCACTCAAACCATTACAGCTTAGCAACATGTTGATAGAATGAATGATTTCTTTCACCTCCATGAAGTACAAATTGAAGATGTATCGATGAGATTGTTTGTACAAAGCTTTGGAGGTGAAGTTCGAAAATGGTTCAAAGCTTTACCAACAACTTCTATCACCACTTTACCAATCCTTCACAGGCAATTCCTGGATCAATGGGAGGTGAAGAAGAATCCACTTCAAATTTTGTCCAAGTATGAGAACATCAAAAGAAATGTTGGTGAAAGTGTGCAAGGCTATTGTGTGAGGTTTAATGCAGTATACAATGCTATTCCTGCCAACATTAAACCACCGGAAGGATTGGCTTTGCTCAAATTTCCAGACGGTTTCGATGCTGATATGGCATATCAGTTGTGGGAATGAGATCCTACCACACTAGAAGACATGCAAAAGGATGCAGTAAGTGTAGAAGCGAACTTTCTAGCCAAAAGAGAAAGAATGAGATTAGAGAAAAGAGTGACCATAAAAGAAGAAGCATCTACTTCAGATATAAAGATGGATACATTGATTCAAATAATGGAAAGGATGGTTGACTGGTTAACCATCAGTGATAGACCTGAACCACCAATCTGGAATCCAAATTTTAGAGGACATCAACAGCCCCAATTCCGAATCAAGCAAAGAGAACAAAAGGCCCCAGAGAAACTAGCGCAACAACAGCAGATTAGAACCCCCTTACAACAGAATTATGTTCAAGGAATGGAAGAAGAAGATGACGAAGAACTGATAATTGAAGCAAATCACTTTTTCACTGCTGATGGTATGCCTATATTTCCGACATAAGATGAAGAATATGCAGAAGTTCAAGATATACAAAGTGATGAAGATTACATCTTAGCAAATGATGTGGTTTTAGAGGTTGAATATGAGGATTATTAGCATGGTTATATGAATGCTTTGACTGCACAAGAAAGGTAGAATTCTTTAATGAGTAGAGATGTAATAGTCAATCCCATTCAGAAAAGAAAGGATGCACAATCCAAGAATGATTCCTCAAACATTCAAAAGAAAGGAAAAGAGCTTGCTGATCTGAGGCCTGACAAAGTACCATCAACAAGTGTCATTGCAAATGAGAAGAAAAATCAGCAAAAAGATAGTGCAGCGAAAGAGCAAGTAGATAAGAAGGACATTGGTGTCAAAGATGTAGAAAACGTTTCATCCTTTAATTTAGAAAGTGAAATTGCTAAATTGAAAGTGTCCATTTCTTTGACTGAGCTGGTTAAGAATAACAATTATAAACATCATGTATCTAAAATATTGCAAATTGATCCTTTGTCAAACATGGGGAATGTTGAATATGATCATCTTGAACTCATTTTTGGTCCAACCATAGAAGGTCAGCCTTACCTGAGTCTTGGATTGCATGAGTAGATTCTCCATAATGCTATGTTAGATTCTGGAGCTTCTCACAAATTGATGCATAAAGCCATTATGGAAAAGTTGGGCCTAGATATCATTCAAAAATATCATGATTTGTACTCCTTTGACTCCGGTAAAGTTTGTTGCATCGGTCTCATCAAAGATTTGGTGGTTTCTTTAGATCAAATTCCAGCCAAAAATGTCTTGATGGATGTGGTAGTTGTTGATATACTGCCTCGATTTGGTATGCTCTCATCTAGATCGTCGGGTGCTAAGCTCAAAGGTACTCTACAACTTGACTTCTCTTATGCTACCATCCCTGTTTTCGATCAATTGAGGAAGTGTATTGGGAAAAGAAAATGAAGTACATGATCACTAGTAAAGAGAAGCCTATGAATCATCCAATAAATGTTGTACATACTAATTTAGAGTCCTTTGTTTTGTACTCTGATAGTGGATTGAATGACGTAGATATTCAGCTTGTAGAAGTAGATGATGTATCATAAATTTCCGAGAATTTTACAGCAATCCTTAATCAAGAAAAAGAAAAAATAGCAAGTTCTTCGGAGTAGCCTACACAGCAAGAAAAGGTCAGTGAAGAGCAGAAAAATGAAGCAATCAACCAAGGTAAGGTAAAGAAGGAAATAGGATTTCAGCATCTAGAAGATGAAGTCGACCTTTATAGCATGAACTTCGACAATGTTGTAGCTAAGGATGGTGTTGGTATTAGAATTTGGATTCGAAGCCCTACTTTCTAGCCTGCTAAAGTCCCAAGTAATGTTAGAGTATGTTCCTACAAGTTGGCTTTTGATTGCTCTAATAATGAAGCGGAGTATGAGGCTTTGATTACAGGCCTTAAGAACTTGAAGAAGCTCAATGTGAAAAGGATTTATGTTTATGGTGATTCAGACTTGGTCATTAAACAGGTAAAAGGAGAATATCAAGCAAAGAATCCATGGATGAGAGCCTACAAAAATGAAGTTCTGGATATTTTGAGAATGTTTCCAGAATATACCTTGACAGCAGTACCCCAGACTCAAAACATCATTGCAGATTCACTCACCACTGCAGCCAACAATTTGAAGATTCCAATGAATTCTAGCAACAAATTTGAAATTCATGTCAAACATAGGCCTGTTGTTCCTGATAATTTGAGGTATTGACAAGTGATTTGGGATGATAATAAAATTAATGCCTTTTCGCAGAAAGAAGGAAAGCTTAAGAATGCTTCCATTGATGATGATTGTGATTCTGATGAACAAGAGATTGAGGTAAATCAAATGGAGGTTTTACAGCTGAAGGATAACATTATTCCTAGAGGTCTCATACCTCTATAGGAGATTTTTGATCAAGATGATGTGGCAAGAAAAACAACCTTGATTCCTATGGACAAAGGTGTTGAAGATGTAAATCTTGGAACAGCTGACAAGCCCAAGCTTGTAAAGTTATCAAAAGCATTGTCTCCCGAAGTAAAGGCTAAGTATGTTAGATTACTTTCTAAATTTTCTAATGTCTTTGCTTGGGATTAATGATGAGCCCCAAAAATGGATGATTATTTGGGCTCATTCAACCTCCTAATTCGACTTAATCCACCATTCTCATTAGTTTATTGCATGTTTTTTATTATATTTATGCTAATAGAGTGAATTGGGTTAGTCATTATGCCAACAAGTCTAATGTGTGCTTTGTGAAGCCTTTTTGGTCAATTTGGAGACAAAGTCAATGGTTGAAATGAGCACCTGGCAGGAAAATTCGTGGAGAGTATTTTTAGGAAGGTGTTCCCTTCATTTATGGGCCCTTACCTTGAATTCTCCACCATCAGCTCGGAGTTCAAGGGCCACCAAATCAATTAACACAAGGGCAGCCAAGCAAGTCAAGTAGGACTGCTGTTAACTACAAGTCTTGCGCAGCCGAGTCCATAAGTTTAGGAGGACTGTTGGGGTCCTCAATTTGTATAAATAAGAGGGCTTAGGGCCTCATTTCAATTAGTCATTTTGGTTAGCCAATAGTTAGTCATTTTGTATTCATTTTGTAGTTCGATTTTTAGGTAGTAGATTAGCTTTGCTTTCAGCACATTTTCAAGTTCTCCTTGTGGACAGTTTTTGGAATGTAACATTTCTTTTGATCAACAAAGATGAATCCATCTTTGCACCAGCTCTAAATCTCTCTTAGGAGGCTGTAGCTCTTGGGGTTGGGCCCATCTCAAGCACCCAGTATCTCCTTTGTTTACTTTCATGTGTCTTTGCTGCCTTCTTAAAATAAAATATGTTATTTAGATTTAAACCTTGTTTTGTTATTTAGGTTGTTTTTAATGAGCAAAATAGCTTTTCATGCTCAGATTTAGTTGATAGGTTGTTAACAGAAAAAGCTTCAAGAAAAGGGCCATCAAACATCTGTGGTTTCACCTCTCCCTCAATGGGATCAGGAGTTGTGACTAGGATGACTTTGCTGCCCACAAAAACACTGATTTTGCTTTGCCATGCAATCACTAGTGTTTGATTTTCATGTGTAGAATTTGGTTACAAGTTCAGACTTTCATTTTCTTAGTTGCATGAGATAAAATACATGGTTTCATTGCAGGTCACATTTCTGTTCATTCTCTTTACTGGCAGCTAGCATATTAGGTCAACGTAAATAGGTCTTTGAATTTACAAGTCTTTGTTGGTTCAGATTGGAAAAACGACTTGCAGAGCACCTGTACCACTTCTTAATTTGCTTATTCTCCATCAGCACCATCCACTCCACCCTCTACTTAGAATCCTTGCCTCACGTTTGCCATTTGCTCCCAAAACCCTAATTTTTGTGGGACATTACTTCAGTCTTCCTTGAACAAATCCCACCATCCTTGCCACTCCTCAGCTCCATTCCCCAAGTCCTGGACCTCTTCACACCCCTATTTCACCTCCATACCCATTCCTCCATCTTTTTCCCTCCATCCATGCTCCAAAATCCCGTTTCTGAACATCCTGTAGAAATTCCTGAACGTCCTATAGAACCCCTACAGACTTCCTGTACAAGCTCACGAATGAGGTTTCTTGAAGGAAAAACTCTATGAAACTCTCAGGAAGGGTGCTAGGGACCCCTTAGGACCTCTTCTAACCTTCCCAACCTTCTGCAAGCATTTTCTCTCACTGATCCACCTCTGCACAGTCAAAAAAATAGTGAAAGCACATGCATAATAATCCTACAAAATCATTCAAAAATACAAAGATGTTTTCTTCAGATTTCATTATAAAAGTAGCTTAGACACATGCATTTTACCTTCCTAGAAGTCAATGGCATTCCTTTTAGTAGCTTGCATCCTCTTCTTTGCATCAGTAGGACTAGCTGGTAGAATTAGGGTTTGCTAGGGTTTACGTTTCTTTTTGGCTTTCAGTTTCTTTCCGCAAGTAGATTAGCTTCCTTTGAGTTAGCTTTCATCCATCAGTTAAAAATCTTCTTCTAAGATATCATAGAAGTTGGCTTAAGCCCCTAGCAGACTTGGTGCCAGCTGACCAAGTGACAGCTACGGCAAGAGCTAGTACTTGTGCATACAGCACCGTCGCTTCCAAGTTTGTTACGAACTACCAGGTTGATAAAATTAAAGAAGGGAGTCCCTGGAGTTGCAGAATTATTGCTGCAATACTGGGGCCCACCATATTTGTGGCCTCCCTACCCATTCCTCCATCTTTTTCCCTCCATCCATGCTCCAAAATCCCATTTCTGAACATCCTATAGAAAAATTATAGAACATCCTGTAGAAATTCCTGAACATCCTGTAGAACCCCTGCAGACTTCTTATAGAAGCTCACGAAAGCGGTTTCTTGATAGCCAAACTTTGTGAAACTCTCTGGAAGGGTGTTAGGGACCCCTTAGGCCCTCTCCGAACCTTTGCGACCTCTTCCAAGCATTTCCTCTCACTGATCCACCTCTGCACAGTCAAAAACAGTAAAAGTACATGCATCATAATTTTGACAACTTATTCAAAAATACAAAAAGATGTTTTTTTTCAGATGTTACTATAGAAGTAGCTTATACACATGCATTTTACCTTCCTAGAATTCAATGGCATCTCTTTCAGCAGCTTGCATCCTCTTTCTTGCATCAGTAGGACTAGCTGGTAGAATTAGAGTTTGCTAGGGTTTGCGTTTCTTTTTGGCTTTCAGTTTCTTTCCGCAAGTAGATTAGCTTCCTTTGAGTTAGCTTTCATCCATCAGTTAAAAAGATTCTTCTAAGAGCTCATAGAAGTTTTCTTAAGCTCCTAGCAGACTTGTGCCAGCTAACCAAGTGACAACTGCGGCAAGAGCTAGTACTTGTGTATACAACACCGTCACTTCCAAGTTTGTTACGAACTACCGGGTTGATAAAATTAAAGAAGGGAGTCCCAGGAGTTGCAGCATTATTGTTGAAAAGATGGTGGGCCCCAGTATTGCAGCAATAATGCTGCAACTCTGGGGACTCCCTTCTTTAATTTTATCAACCTGGTAGTTCGTAACAAACTTGGAAGCGACGGTGTTGTATGCACAAGTACTAGCTCTTGCCGCAGCTGTCACTTGGTCAGTTGGCACAAGTATGCTAGGGGCTTAAGACAACTTCTATGAGCTCTTAGAAGAAGATTTTTAACTGATGGATGAAAGCTAACTCAAAGGAAGCTAATCTACTTGCTGAAAGAAACTGAAAGCCAAAAAGAAACGCAAACCCTAGCAAACCCTAATTCTACCAGCCAGTCCTACTGATGCAAGGAAGAGGATGCAAGCTACTAAAAGGAATGACATTTACTTCTAGGAAGGTAAAATGCATGTGTCTAAGCTACTTTATAATGAAATCTGAAGAAAACATCTTTTGTGTATTTTTGAATGATTTTGTAGGATTATTATGCATGTGCTTTCACTATTTTTTTGACTGTGCAGAGGTGGATCGGTGAGAGAAAATGCTTGCAAGAGGTTGGGAAGGTTAGAAGAGGTCCTAAGGGGTCCCTAGCACCCTTCCTAAGAGTGTCATAGAGTTTTTCCTTCAAGAAACCTCATTCGTGAGCTTCTACAGGAAGTCTGCAGGGGTTCTACAGGATGTTCAGGAATTTCTACAGGATGTTCTGTAATTTTTCTGCAGGATGTTAAGAAACAGGATTTTGGAGCATGGATGGAGGGAAAAAGATGGAGGAATCGGTATGGAGGTGAAATAGGGGTGTAAAGAGGTCCAGGACTTGGGGAATAGAGCTGAGGAGTGGCAAGGATGGTGGGATTTGTTCAAGGAAGACTGAAGCAATGTCGCACAAAAATTAGGGTTTTGGGAGAAAATGGCAAACATGAGGCAAGGATTCTAAGTAGAGGGTGGAGTGGATGGTGCTGATGGAGAATAAGTAGATGAAGAAGTGGTATAGGTGCTCTGCAAGTCGTTTTTCCAATCTGAACCAACAAATACTTGTAAATTCAAAGACCTAGTTATGTTGACCTAATATGCTAGCTGCCAGTAAAGAGAATGAACAGAAGTGTGACCTGCAATGAAACCATGTATTTTATCTCATGCAACTAAGAAAATGAAAGTTTGAACTTGTAACCAACTTCTACACATGAAAATCAAACACTAGTGATTGCATGGCAAAGAAAAATCAGTGTTTTTGTGGGCAGCAAAGTCATCCTATTCACAGCTCCTGATCCCACTAAGGGAGAGGTGAAACCACAGATGTTTGATGGCCCTTTTCTTGAAGCTTTTTCTGTTAACAACCTATCAACTAAATCTGAGCATGAAAAAGCTTATTTTACTCATCAAAAAACAACCTAAATAACAAACAAGGTTTAAATCTAAATAACAGATTTTATTCTAAGGAAGGCAGCAAAGACACATGAAAGTAAACAAAGGAGATACTGGGCACTTGAGATGCGGCCCAACCCCAAGAGCTACAGCCTCCTAATAGAGATTTAGAACTGGTGCAAAGCTGGATTCATCTTTATTGATCAAAAGAAATGTTACATTCCAAATACTGTCCACAAGGAGAACTTGAAAATGTGGCTAAAAGAAAAGCTAATCTACTGCCTAAAAATCGAACTACAAAAATGACTACAAAATGACTAACTATTGGCTAACCAAAATGACTAACTGAAATGAGGCCCTAAGCCCTCTTATTTATACAAATTGAGGACCCCAACAGTCCTCCTAAACTTTAGGGACTCGGCTGCCCAAGACTTGTAGTTAACAGCAGTCCTACTTGACTTGCTTGGCTGCCCTTGTGTTAATTGATTTGGTGGCCCTTGAACTCTGAGCTGATGGTGGAGAATTCGAGGTAAGGGCCCATAAATGAAGGGAACACCTTCCTAAAAATACTCTCCACGAATTTGGCTGCCAAGTGCTCATTTCAACCATTGACTTTGTCTCCAAATTGACCAAAAAGGCTACACAAAGCACACATTAGAGTTGTTGGCATAATGACTAACCCAATTCACTCTATTATCATAAATATATCAAAAACATGCAATAAACTAATGAGAATGGTGGATTAAGTCGAATTAGGAGGTTGAATGAGCCCAAATAATCATCCATTTTTGGGGCTCATCAATTATTCATATTTGAAGGTGTATGACAAGGATATCATTCAGCATACTATTCCTATCAAGTCGAATCGAAATCCTTTTAGACAGAAGTTGAGAAGAATCAATCCAAAGCTATTGCCATCCATTGAGAAAGAGGTAAATAGATTGTATAAAGCTGGCATCATTGTTCCAATTAGATTTTTTGATTGGATTTCAAATTTGGTCCCAGTACGAAAGAAGACTGGAGAAATAGGGTTGTGTATAGAATTCTGGAACCTCAACATGGTGTCCTTATAGGATAATTACCCACTTCCTAAGATGGACCATATTTTGCAAAGAGTAATTGGAGCATCACAGATGTCACTACTTGATGGTTACTCAGGCTATAATTAGATCTTGGTGCATGAAAAAGACCAAGACAAAACCACTTTCACAACACCTTGGGGAACTTTTTAGTATGCCAAAATGCCATTTGGATTGAAGAATGTCGGAGCCACTTTTCAGCGGGTGATGGACATAGATTTTGCTAATGAGAAGGATGTTTTCTTGGTAGTTTATTTAGTTGATTTGACGGTATTTTCTAGTTCTGATGATGAGCATTTGCACAACTTGAGAATTGTCTTTCAGAAATGTAGGAAGTTCAAGATTTCTCTCAACCCGAAGAAGAGTCTTTTTGCCATGGACAAGGGTAAACTCCTTGGTCATATCATTTCTAAAGATGGTATTCGCATTGCCCATTCAAGAGTTGAGGCAATCTAGCATATAGATTTTCTACGCAACAAAAAGGAGATTCAAGCTTTCAATGGTAAGATGAATTTCTTACGCAAATTTATACCAAATTTGTCTGAGCATTTACGTGAAATAACTAATATGTTGAAGAAGGACAACACTGTGAAATGGACTGAGGATGCCATGAGATCATTCAATTTGGTAAATTTTTCTTTAACCACAGCCCCAATCTTGATTGATCATGATTATACTCATGATTTCATTATATTTTCATTTGCATCCAAGCATACCATGGCTACGGTATTGATGCAAAAGAGGGATCAGGTGGAGAAACCCATTACTTTTTTTAGTAGGACTATTTGAGATGTTGCCTTGTGGGACAATATCATTGAGAAACAAGCATTGGCTCTTATAAAATCATTGAAAGATTTCAGAGTATACATTCTTCATTCACATACTATAGCATATGTTCCTAATGCAACAGTCAAGGATGTTCTGATGCAAACTGATCCAGAGGGAAGAAGAGGTAAGTGGATAGCAGCAATGTTGGAGTATGATCTTCAGATTAATCCTAGCAAACTAATTAAAGGACAAGGCTTGGAAAAGCTGATGGCTAAATCAAATATGCATGCTCTAGACATAAATCTGATTGAAACAATGTCAGAGGACGAAGATAGTGGCTCACTCATTCAAGTATCATAAATGTTTCTCAAATCACCTTGGTATTCTGATATAGTTTATGCTCTTCAGCATCTTTCACCTCCTCTTGGAATGTCAAGAAGTAAAGGTAGATCACTTAAACTCAAGCCTGTAAAATTCTACATTTTAAATACTGCTCTCTACTGGAAAGATCCAAGAGGAGTTCTTCTTAATTGTTTGGTTGGCGATGAAGCTCAGTAGGTAATGAATGATTTTCATAGAGGTGATAGTGGCGGTCATTTGTTTTGGAAAACCATAGCTAACAAAGTGTTGAGAGCAAGATATTATTGGCCAACTTTGTTTTCAGATTTATATAAGATAGTGATGGGCTGCAATGAATGCTAAGTTTTTCAAGGAAAAAGGAAGGTTCTTCCTCTTCCTTTGAAACTAGTTGAAGTAATTGCACCTTTCCAGCAGTGGGGACTTGTTTTGATAGGGGAAATCCATCCTACATCATCAGCACAACACAAATGGATTTTGACAGCTACTAATTAATTCACCAAGTGGATTGAGGCCATTCCAACAAGGCAAGCCACGGACATGGTAATTATCCAATTTTTAGAATCTAATACCTTATCTCATTTTGGGTGCCCTCACAAGATTATAATAGATAATGTAGCATCATTTAAGTCCAAGAAGATGGTTGAGTTTTGCAAAAAGTACAATATTACATTGGGTCATTCCACGACATACTACCTGCGAGGTAATGGATTGGCTGAATCATTAAATAAGTCCTTGGTGAACATTATCAAGAAAATTTTGGAGGCAAACAAGAAGAATTGGCATCGAAAACTTGTTAATGCCTTGTGGGCCGATAAAGTGAGCAACAAGAAATCCATAGGTATGTCACCTTTTGGGTTGGTTTGTGGCACTGATATAGTATTTCCTACATCACTTTAGTCCTAGTCATGAGATTGTTACAAGAAGCTGGCAGCGAAGAGGATGATATTCAGCGCAGAATTAATCAAATGATTCACCTTCAACAAACAAGGGAAGAGGTTTCTCAAAACACTTTCTGGTTGCAAGAGAAGATAAAGAAGATTTATGACCGCAAAACTAAAGCAAAAAAGTTTCAGCTGGAAGATGTAGTGCTGCGGTGGGATGCATGGAATGAGTGTTGGAAATAATACTGAGAGGGGGGGTGAATCAGTATTATCTGGTTAATTATTTTCTTTTTCAAACCCATAACGTATACACTACTTCAGTTAGATGAACCCACGTATATACGCAACTACAGATAAGGAAACACGCGTATACTATGCAGATTTATAATTTACTTTATTCTACAAATGTTGATCATTAAGTTATGCAACAGAATCATATAAACAGTTACTAAGAACCGTAAAACAGATCCGAAGACAACCACACACTAGAACACAAGATATAAGGTGGAAACCAAATGTGGGTGAAAACCACCTGCTGCAATTCGTCTCTATCTTCTTTTAATTAGAAACTTCTTTTTACAATGATTTTGTACTGGTGTAGTCCTTTACCAATATGCAGGCTGCTACCTGCAAAGATCTACAACCCTCTCTTGTTTTCCAACTTCTCCTGGAAGGGAGCTACAACCCCCTTAGTTCTTGTACTAGTTGAGATACTAGTACACAGGCTACTACCTGCAGAAGGTTACAACCTTCTCTTTCTTCTAGGGACCACGTTTCATAAATTTTCAGACTGGATCCACAAATAACATCAATCAAACATCAAGAATTTCTACATCAACCAATCATCTTTTCACCAGTCAAGACTGAATCAAAATAAACACTTCTCTGTCAACTGTACCCAGATCACAGTAACTGTAATCACACCCCAAATTCTGAACCCAGATTACTGCAATAATCAACAGAAGCAGCTAGAACATAAATTATGAGACGTACGCTACTTCAATATTCAGAAACTTGCGTGTATACGCTTCTATGTTAAGATCAACCTACGGATACGCACTTCCGACTTATAGAAATTGCATGTATACGCACCTGTGCTAAGATCAACCTGTGTATACATGCTTCTGACTTACAAAAACTGCATGTATATGCACTTGTGCTAAGCTCAACCTGCGTATACGTGCTTCTGACTTACAGAAACTACATGTATATGCTCCTGTGCTAAGATCAACCTGTGTATACACTCTTCTGACTTACAGAAACTGCGTGTATACGCTCCTTCGCTTCACTGAACCTACGTATAGATCTATAAAGATAATTTAGCCCTTCAAATGTTCAGATATTAGTTTACCCAGATTACCAGATTTATAGATCAAGAAAGCGCCACATTAAATAGATCAAAATCATACAAAGATACTATCATTCAAGCCTTAAGATTTTGACCCATAAATAGAACTTATCCTTCTCCTTGCACTCATGTTCCTTCTTCATTCAGATCCAGATCTACACCATAACCCAATCACCATATTCCAGATCTAGCACTTTATCCGATATTCAATAATTCAGATAATACCTTGTCAAATGATTTCCTTCCTCTTTTATAGCCTTAGGCCTTTCACAATACCACGGTCCAAAAACCATAACACTTCAATACCATGGACCCAATACTTGGGATCAACACTTATGATGAGATACCATGGCCCAAAACCATAGGAATAAATACTACGAACCAAAAATAAGTTCTCCCACATTTACGCGCTTTTCCTTGCATGAAAGTGCATGTATATGCATACGCGCCTTGGGAACGTCCAACCCGTGTGTATACACAACTTCGTCAAAGTGAACCTGCGCATATATCTTTTTCTTCTTTCTAAGAGCCTGAAATGAGATCTGTCAACGAAGTGAGTTGCCATCAAGGACAACACCTGTGCCATAATGCCAACAATCTCCCGCTTTGGACTTGATGGCAACCCCATGATCCTCAAATTCATTCTCCCCCTTTGTCATCAAGGGCAAAGGGTTGTGCTCCCCCTGAGTACATGCTGAAATCTCTGCTCTGCTGCGCTGACCAAGCTCCCCCTGACCTGTAGGCAAGATCTGCAAAAAGATGTTCTTCAAGAGGAACCATGACTTATACATCATAAAAGACCTTCCTATCACCAACAGACTCTATACATACATTCATCACCCAACCAAGTGGGGATACACCAGAAATTTACATATGACAACCAATTACATTACATCATTCATCCTAGGCATAGTGGGGAAACCAAAATAGGCCGTTACATGACCTTGAAAAAAAAGGATATACATGACATAAAGACGAAATATCTAGAGCAAGACTATGAAAGTCATCAATAACTACTATCAGCAGCATCTGTCAATCATTATTCAGATCAGCAACCATGTTCTCTTTCTGTTCTTCCTCTACATGTGTTCCACCTAAAACCAACAACAATTGTGAACTTGAACCAAAAGCTTCTAAGTTAATGCCAACAATGCATTATTAGAAGATTATCTACTCCCCCTGAACCTGTGCTAGATGGTCTCTATCAGACCCATATTAGACTATCTTCAACCAGAGTCTGTCCCTACTGATATTCTTCAAACTTTCATATACGCGACTGTATCAGTATAAACCGGCGTATGTACGCGGATCCTCCTTATCCAACTCGCGTACAACAACTTTTCTCTGAAACAGACAAGTTTCAACAATAGGATGAAGCATCAACTACTCCCAGCTTCTGTCTGAGGTATTCAAATGTTTCCCTGGGCAGTGGTTTGGTGAGTATATCAGCAACTTGTCCCTTAGAGGGAACATACTCCAATTTGACGTTTTGTTCCAGCACTTGTTCCCGAAGAAAATGATATTTGATAGGTATGTGCTTGGTCTTTGAATGCATGGCTGGATTCTTTGAAATGCTAATTACACTTGTATTATCACATAAGATGGAGATAGGTGGAGTACAAGTGATTTGATAATCCTGCATGGTTTGCATCATCCAAAGGAGTTGGGTGCAACAAGATGCAGCAGCCACATATTCTACTTCAGTTGTAGATAATGCAATAGAACTCTGTTTCTTGCTGAACCAAGCTACTAATCTGGAACCCATAAAGAATGCACCTCCACTAGTGCTTTTTCTTTCATCCACGCTTCCAGCCCAATCTGCATCTGTATAAGCATGAAGAGTGAGATCCGCATCTCTAGGATACCATAGGCCATAGTTTTGAGTTCCTTGAAGATACTTGAAAATTCTCTTTACTACCTGAAGATGAGTTTCCTTAGGATTTTCTGAAATCTTCCATCCTTTCCTACTGCATGCATGATGTCGGTCGGGACCTGTAAATAGAGCAGACTTCCAATCATGGATCTATAGGTTGGTTGATGCACTGCTGCTGATTCATCATTTGCACTGAGGCTGCATCCTGTGACCATAGGAGTACATACTGGTTTCGAATCTTCCATGCCATACTTCTTCAAGATATGCTTGAGGTACTTGTTTTGAGATAAAAAGATACCGCCTTTATTTTGTTGGATTTGTAAACCAAGAAAATATGTCAGTTCTCCAAGGAAAGACATTTCGAATTCCTTCTGCATCACGAAGGCAAAGTTTTGACTCATAGCTTCTTCATTGCTGCCAAAGATGATATCATCTACATACACAACAAGTATTAACAATTTGTTATTTTCAATTTTTATATAAAGATTGATATCTCCTGATCCTTTTGAAAAACCTTGTTGATGAAGGTATTTGTCCAGACGATAGTACCAAGCCCTTGGAGCCTCTTTGAGACCATAGAGAGCTTTCTTTAGTCTGCATACAAGATTTGGATCATTACCAAGGATGAATCCATCTGGCTACTCAATGTACACTTCTTCTTCTAAGTCTCCATTCAGAAAGGCTTATTTCACGTCCATTTGAAATACTTTGAACTTTTGAAAGCTAGAGAGAGCAAGGAACATCCTAATGGCCTCAAGTCTAGCAACGGGAGCAAAAGTTTCTTCAAAGTCTATTCCTTCTTGTTGTGCATACCCTTTACAAACAATTCTAGCCTTGTTTCTAATCACTTCTCCATTTTCATTCAACTTGTTTTTGAAGATCCATTTTGTCCCTATGACATTCTTATCTTTTGGTCTAGGAACCAACTCCCAAGTGTCATTCTTTTTTATCTGCTCAAGTTCTTCATCCATTGCTTTGACCCAACATTCATCTCTGCATGCCTCTCCTACATTTTGTGGTTCGGTGGAGGAAGGTAATGCCAAATAGCTTGAAGCTTCTGCAGTTGTTCTTCTTGTTTATATACCTGCCTCTTTCTGCCCCAAAATTTGAGTTTCTAGATGATTCTTTTGAACGTATCGGGATGGAGTCTTTTCTTCTATCCTTATTTGTTCTTCAGGCTCCTCATGGGTTTCTTCTTCATAGGTTTCTTCTTCATCATGAATCTTATTTGATGTTGATAGATAGTCCTCATCATCTTCGAAATCTTCAGATCTTACCTGCCTAGGAGTGTTTTCTTCTTCATCAACCACTACATCAATACTTTCAACAATTTTTCCAAGCCTTTTATTATAACACTTGTAATCTTTGATGTGGGGAGAGTAACCAAGGAGAATGCCTTCATCTGCTCTAGGTTCAAACTTGCCAAGATGTTCATCAGTATTTTTGATATAGCATTTGCTTTCCAAAAAATTTTGAAATATTTTACCGGAAGAGGAGTTTTCACCATACGAGAGCCTCATGAGGGGTTGAGTGTTTGTTCACCCCAGGACATTTGTTTTTGTTGAGATTAACAACTACAGCAAATGCAGCTTCCACCCCTAGAAGTTGATGGAGTTCCAGACACATTCAAGCCCATAGCATGAGCCATTTTGTTGAACTGTTTTTTCATCCTTCCCACTACTCCATTTTGTTGAGGATGTCCTAGATAGAGAATTCTCTTCTTATTCCATGTTCTTTGCAAAAATTGAAAAATTCATTTGAGGTAAACTCCCCACCTCTATCAGACCTGAGGCATTTAATTTTGTGATCTGATTCGTTTCCAACCAAAGCTTTGAAGGATTTGAATTTTTCGAAGGCTTCATCTTTGTGCTTCTTAAGTCCTATCCAAACCATCCTTGAATAGTCATCAATGAATAATATAAAGTATTCTTCTCCCTGAGGTGACCTTTTCCTAGACAGACCACATGCATCAGTATGGACGAGCTCAAGTGGCCTGCTAGCTGATCCTTCCTTCTCAGGGAAGTTAGTTCTGGTTTGCTTACCAAATTGACATGACTTGCATATTGTATTGTCTAGAATTCTGATGTCTGGAAGACCACGAACTGCCTGGTATTTGCATGCTTTCCTTATCTGTGAGAAGCTTATATGCCCCAACTTCTGGTGTCATAGCTAGTGTTCATTATTCTTGCTTAGATAACATTGTTGTTGTCCTTCTTTGAATATGTATAAATTATTTGAAGTTATTATGCCTTTGATTACTATTTCTCCTGTATCAAGATCATGAACACTACATCCATTTGATCGAAATATTACCTCTGTTTCATGATCGCACATATGACTGACACTCAATAGATTATGCTTTAAGCCATCAACATACATAACATTTCCTGCTTTGACCTTTTCTTTTAAAAGAACAAAACCTTTACCTTTTATGAGTGCAGGGGTGTCATTTCCAAATGAGACCTTCTTCTCTTTCTCCAAGGCACTATATGACTGAAGTTTTTCTTTATCACCTATCATATGTTTTGAACATCCACTGTTGATGTACCATTGATTTACCTACCCTTTCACATATAAGGCTATTCCACATCTTTCTGGTTGTGGTTCTTTCATTCTCCATGTTTTGATATTTGAGGCTTTCTCCTTCTGAGTTGTCTGCCAAAACCTACTCATGCATTTAGAATCTTCATGTCCAAAATTATTACAAATAGAACATTCTACTTCATTTTCAAGAGCAAAAAAGTTATTGTAGGTCCTTTTCATGATCCCAATCATACTCCTCTATTTTTGAGTTTCTCTAGTCTTGATAGTTTTGTAGGCAACACACTGAGCTGCTTTGTGTCCAAAGTTGTGACAAGAGAAACATTGGCCATTGAAGAAATTCCTGCAATTATCAACCCTGCAGACTGAATGATTGTAGTTTTCATTGACATTCATTCTTGAGACAAATTGAGAATGATTTACCTGTGGTCTGTTGTAGCTTCTGTTTATCGTTGAAGCAGATCGCCCCTGATTTACTTGGTGATCTCTGTTCATTCTTGAAGAAAAATGTCCCTGATTTACCTGGTGAGCAGCATTGTGCCTTTGTTGTTGATTGTCAATTTGTTCACTTCTCCTTACTGCATCAATATAACTTTTGGAGGTGGATGGATTTTATGCTTGAGATGCTTCTTCATTATATCCCGAACCTGTCTTGATTAGTGGAGAAAGTTGTACTTTGATAATCTCATCTAACGTTTTAGATCCTTTAACAAATCTAAGATTAAGAGATTTAGTTTTCTCAATCTCTTTTCTAAGTCCCACTATTTCACATTCTAACTTTTCATGATGTTTTTCACTTTCACCCAATTCGAATTGCAGAGTATCAATAATCATATTTTTCTCTTCTAAACAAATTTTGAGTTTAGAAATCTCTTTATAAAGACCTTCCTCATCTATAGCATCCATAAAATCATCATCTTCAAAAGCCATTAAGAGTCTATAATTATTGCCACGTTCATCTTCATCACTATTTGAGAGTCCATCATTGTCTTCATGCGTGTAGTAGCTTTTCTTACTTACATTATGTTTCTTGTTCCATCTAACAGGTTCCTTACCTTTGTCAAGCTTATTTTTATGAGGGCACTTGGCAGCATAGTGACCGACTCTTCCACAAGCAAAGCATTTGAACAGTAACTTACCTCTGAATCTTCCAGCACCCCGTTGAAGGTTCTTGACAAAATTTGATTCTTCCTCTTCTTCTGACATATGTCCTGAATCATAGTAATCTTCTTTACCTGAAGCCTTGAATGCAGCTTCTCTCCTGTTTGATGGTCCTCCTTTCCTCATTTCATAAGCGGTTAGAATTCCGTGTAGCTGTGACATGGTAATTTTCTGTAGATTCTCCTTTTCTTCTATCGCAAAAAATTTTGATTCAAACTTAGGAGACAAAGATCTTAGAACCTTTTCAACCACAACAACCTCTTTTATCTCTTCACCTAAATTTTTCATACAATTAACAATCTCATCTATACGAAGGAAATAGTTAGCCACACTTTCATCATTGTACATCCTGAGATTTTCATACTGAATTCTGAGGGTTTGAAGTTTTGCTCATTTTACGTGCTCATCTCCTTAATAGCTCAGCACGATCTTATCCCATATTTCTTTTGTGTTTTTATACTGCATAAGTTTGATGAATTCTGATTGAGATAGACATCCTAATAGAGTGTTGACAGCCTTTGCATTTGTTTCAAACTGTTTCTCCTCAGCTGGATCTGTAGGAGTTGTTGATGGAAAGGTGTATCATGTATCTATGATATCCCAGACTTTTGTACCAAGAGATTGAAGATAGGCTGTGACTCTTACCTTCCAATAGACGAAGTTGGTCCCATCAAAAATTGGTGGCCTGATTGATGCTTCTCTTTCGTAGTTGCTCATGATGATAGATCTTCCTTCAAGCGATCAAGCTTCTTCTGAAGGACCTGCTCTGATACCAATTGTTGGAAATAATACTGAGAGGGGGGTGAATCAGTATTATCTGGTTAATTATTTTCTTTTTCAAATCCAGAACATATACGCTATTTCAGTTAGATGAACCCACATATATACGCAACTACAGATAAGGAAACCCGCGTATACTATGCAGATTTATAATTTACTTTATTCTACAGATTTGATCATTAATTTATGCAACATAATCATATAAACAATTACCAGGAACAATAAAACAGATCAGAAGACAACCACACACCAGAACACAAGATATAAGGTGGAAACCAATGTGGGTGAAAACCACCTGCTGCAATTCGTCTCTATCTTCTTTTAATTAGAAACTTCTTTTTACAATGATTTTGTACTAGTGCAGTCCTTTACCAGTACGCAGGCTGCTACCTGCAGAGAGCTACAACCCTCTCTCGTTTTCCAGCTTCTCCTGGAAGGGAGCTACAACCCCCTTAGTTCTTGTACTAGTTGTGATACTAGTACGCAGGCTGCTACCTGCAGAAGGTTACAACCTTCTCTTTCTTCCAGGGACCACGTTTCATAAATTTTTAGATTGGATCCACAAATAACATCAATCAAACATCAAGAATTTCTGCATCAACCAATCACCTTTTCACCAGTCAAGACTGAATCAAAATAAACACTTCTTTGTCAACTGTACCCAGATCACAGTAACTGTAATCACACCCCAAATTCTGAACCCAGAGTACTGCAATAATCAGTAGAAGCAGCTAGAACATAAATTATGAGACAACGCTACTTCAATATTTAGAAACTTGCGTGCATATGCTTCTGTGTTAAGATCAACCTGCGTATACGCACTTCCAACTTACAAAAATTGCGTGTATGTGCACCTGTGCTAAGATCAACCTGTGTATACGCGCTTCTGACTTACAGAAATTGCGTGTATACGCACTTATGCTAAGATCAACCTGCATATACGTGCTTCTGACTTACAGAAACTGTGTGTATACGCTCCTTCGCTTCACTGAACCTGCGTACAGATCTATAAAGATAATTTACCCCTTCAAATGTTCAGATTTAGTTTACCTAGATTACCATATTTATAGATCAAGCAAGTGCCACATAGAACAGATCAAAATCATACAAAGATACTACCATTCAAGCCTTAATATTTTGACCTATCAATAGAACTTATCCTTCTCCTTGCACTCATGTTCCTTCTTCATTCAGATCTAGATCTGCACCATAACCCAATCACTGTATTGTAGATCTAGCACTTTATCCGATATTCAATAATTCAGATAATACCTTGCCAAATGATTTCCTTCCTCTTTTATAGCCTTAGGCCTTTCACAATACCACGGTCCAAAAACCATATCACTTCAATACCATGGACCCAATACTTGGGATCAACACTTATGACAAGATACCATGGCCCAAAACCATAGATTCAAATACCAAGGACTAAATACCATGGACCAAAAATAAGTTCTCCTAGATGTACGCACTTTTCCTTGCATGAAAGTGTGTGTATACACATACACGCCTTGGGAACTTCCAACCTGCGTGTATACATGGCTTCGTCAAAGTGAACCTATTTCTATATCTTTTTCTTCTTTCTGAGAGCCTGAAATGAGATCTGTCACCAGAGTGAGTTGCCATCAAGGACAACACCTGTGCCATAGCACCAAACCTGTGCCATAATGCCAACAATGAGGAAAAAGGAAAGCATGGTAAGTTTGATAATTTATGGGAAGGACCATATAAAATCTCAACTTATTGGGGATAAAATGCATTTTTGCTGAAGGAAATATATGGTCAGGATTGTTTGGGAGGGCTAGTGAATGGTAGGCTCCTAAAGCACTACTACTTTTGAGGTTATTCACTGAAGTGACTTCATTTTCATTGTATATACCAGTTTGATTTTCATTGCAAGTTTTCAAGTACACTGTCATCTGAGCTTGGGGTCTGAAGTGAAGGCTATAAAGTTTGAATGATTAGTGTCAAGTTTGGTTGATTTAGTTTCTAAGTCAAGTTTAGAGTTGGTTCAGTTGTGAGTCAGTTTTTAGTTTGTATTGAGTCATTTTTCACTTTTTGTTTTGACTGTATTTCCTAATGGATGAGGCACTTGGTCTATGGTGTTATTGACACCTCCAAGGAGCTGCTATCCCCAATAAGGCCAATGTTAGTGTTAGTATCTGCATACTTCCATCAGGGATCAAAATTTTCTCTTTGCATTGTCATTTTAGGGGTCCCATACTGAAAATTTTACATCATTCCATTAGGTCATGCCAAACTGATACACTAATGGTCGTCTTCTCTTCTAAAAATATAATTTTTTCACTCATAGAATATACTTGCTGACCCTTCTTCAAGTTGTTTTTAGTTATGGTTTCATGGTCAATTTGCTATCATGTTTCATTAGGTCATAGGTTATGTTTCATTCAGTCTTAGGGTTTCATTTCCAAGGTCAAGTGCCTAATTTTCAAGTGTAAATAAAGGTCAGCAAGGGTATGAGGATGATGAATAATTCAAGCATGATGGCTTGTAGGTCATAGCCACTAAATAATTATCTTTTAACCTAATGTAATTTTCACCTCAAAAACATATTTTTTGAGGTGAAAATAGAATATATTGAGTTTATTTGTATTTCATATGTAATTTTAAGTCACTATATGTAATAACTGATCCCAACTACACTAGAGCATCTCTCCTTGCTGAAAGACAAAGAAACACTGCAAAAATCAGTTCAAGTTGAGCATTTATCCACCCACAAAGACACAAAGAAGAAAAAGGCATTAAAATAGAGTTTTGAAGAAGGATAAGAAACATTATAAAGTGGGTTTTTCAAATGAAAAATCAAAATCTACTCCTATTTAAGCTCCCACATTTCATTTCCAATTTAATTATTCTCGTTGGCAAGCAAGGAGTCAAAAAAGTGAGAAGAAGAGGCAAGCTTGAGTGAGTTTTGGGTGAAGGAAGGTTTTTGCTGCGCTTCTGGAGAGTGGCGTTGCGCTTTTGGAGAAGTGGAGCAATGGCGCTGCGCAATGGCAGAGCAGCGCTGCACTTCTAAGGTAGATAGGTTGGTGCTACATGTTGAAGGCTTGGCACTGCACATTGAGACCGGCGTTGCGCATCTGGCAAAAATTCGTAGTGCAAATTTACACTGGCACTGCGCTTCTAGGGTGGCGTTGCGCTTCTGGGCACCGGTGCTGTGCATTGAGCAGGAAGGCTAGAAAAGCCTCAAAACTTCCAAGAAACCTCAAATTTCTCTCTCTTTCCATCATATCAAGTAATTTGACATCCCTCACTTTAGTTTTGGTTTGCAAATCAAACATTCTAAGCATCATTTTATATGTTAAATATGAAACCCCAAATTTCCCTAGTGATGCCTAAAACCCTAAACTATCATTGTTCCTCCTATCACTCATTACATCTTTAAACCCTATCCCTATTTCCTTATCCCTTATCCCTTTGTCCCTTTGTCCCTATTCCATATTTCCCCATCCCTTTTATCCCTCTTCCCCAAGGGAAATTTCTCAAAACAAGCCCTCCCTCTCATTTCCTACTCCTTTATTCATTTCCTAGCCACAACCTCATCTCCCATACCTTCATTCCTAAAAAAAAATTCACTCATTCCCTTCATACAACCTCAACATTGCAAACATGGACCAAGAGGACCGAGACTATGAGGAGGAGGCAAACACAGGTAGTGACACCTCAACATATGGAGCTAGATAGCAGAGAAAACCACAAAAGGGAGGTAGGATTATCAGAGAAGAGCCATCAAACCTTAGGGAATTGGAGGCCTCTCAGTTGGTTGTCACATGTTTCAGATATCTTGGCTGCTATCAGTTGTGTGAGTAGGTAGAGAGAGTTCAATACCACCCGAAGCTCACCAGACTCTTTGTAGCCCATCTTCAGTGCAACAAGGTAACTCTTGTTGGGGTAACCTTCACAGTTTCACCATCCATCATTTCAGATGCCACCAAGATTCCAAATGTAGGGGAGAGGTGGTACAAGGCCCAGGATCTAGAAGAACACTACTATGAGGCTTATATCAAACCCTAGTACAGAAATGAGGTGAAGAGACTTTTTCCTTTCGGATTTCTCGAAGACAAATATGTCCCTATGATGAAAATCATCATGAAGTATTTCACTTGTGAGGGAAAATTATCCAGGCTATACACTTATTACATTAGGCTCCTCATGCATTTTACCAGAGTGAGGATGTTAAACCTCCCTTCTTGTTCAGGAATATTGAGAAGATGGCTCATTTTGTCCAGAACAAGCCATACCCTCAGTAGATGAGCAATATCTATCACTACTCCCTGATCAAGATCATTGTGCTTCATCATCTCAGTCTCCTCAAAATCTCTTGGGAGACCTCTATTTCTCATGATATCTTCAAGGGTCCTCAAATTCCTCCATCAGTGTCTCAAGAAGCAGGAGAAACTTCTAGCAGTGTTCAGGTGAATGAGGAAACCAAGGAGACTAGCACTGCTAAGGTGCCCGTTTACACAACATATGAGAGGGGCACAAGGAGATTATTTGCAGCAAATAGGCAAGTGTTTTCTCCACGAGATGTGGAAGGGACCTTTCCTTCTTCATCAGCTCATAGGAAAATGCTAGCTCCACAGGATGTGGAAGGGGCTTTGCCTGCTTCATCAACACAGCAGGTACAAGTGCAACATCTGCACAAAGGGAAGGAAAAGATGCCTGAGTAGAGTATTGTTGATGAGGAGGAAAGGGACTTTGACTTGACTAAGCATGATGAGCCGGAGCAGTGGTATACTCATCATGGTGTTGAAATCATTGACTTAGAGGCTCAGGATGAAGAAACCATCAAAGACATCATCATACAAGAAAGGGAAGCTCAAGTACAAGCTTTGGTAGACAATTTGGAGAGGGCCAAATATGTCATCACATATTTGGAGCAAGAAAACAAGTAATTGATTGATAAACAAGTCCTCATGGGGCTAGAAATCCTCAAGATGAAATGACAAAGTGGCAAAGAGGCACCTGTCACTTTGACTCCTATTAAGAAGGAGATTGAAGAGGATAGAGAGACTTGGCTTGAGATAGTCAACTTGCACCTTGAGAAGTTGCTATAGAAGGCCAATAGAGATAATCAGATGATCAAACACATGGCCTATCATTACAGGACCCGAAACAAGATTTGCAATATGAGGGTCAAGAAGATGAAAGCTAGGTTAAGGTGGGCCTTGAAAGGAAAAAAGGAGGAGGATAGGCTTAGGATGCTTGCTGAAGTTTCCTTGGCTCATTAGGACACTTGATGAGGGTGCTTCTCACTAATTTTGGGCAAGTTTAGAAGAAATTTTGTCACTTACAAATTTTGGAATTTTACACACAAGAAAACTGCCTAGACGTGCAACGCCACCAGCGTTGCACTTTTCCTAGGGGCATCTAATGAAGAAATGGTTTGAATTTTTGGATTTATAACGATGAGGACATGCACCCTAGAAATTTTCAAAGTTTTTGGAGTAGAATTGTTCCACCAAAAGGTAAAAAAAACACCCTAAAAATGACCTTTCTGCCACCTTTTGGACACGCAGAAGCAGTCTTGGGAGAATCAAGTTTTGAGGCGTCCAGTGAGATTCAAATGTAGAAATGATAGGTTTTTTGGAAAGTAGACTTGACGACCTTTCCAATGAGCTCTCATGGGATCAATTTGGATGTGGGTAATTTCTCCAAATGGGACCTAAAAGTGGCATTGCGCGTTGGGCCAATGGTGCTGCACATAGGGCAGATTTTTCTCAGGAGGCATATTTTTCCAGTTTTTTACTATGATCATGGATTCTCTCTCATGGATGATGATTCACCATTTTAAATGATGACATGGCATGTAAGTACGATAGATAAATAGTAACAGAGGGTAGATTCATTGCTTTAGAAGTTAGTTTGAGCTCAAATGAATCAGTTTTTCACTTTTAGAGGCAAGTTGTTGATGATGCCTATATTCTTGTTTCTTGTTCAGTATTAGTTAGATTAGCTCCTCATCTTATGGATTCGACCCCTAAGGATGGGAGGAGGTTGATTTCATGTCTATATCTTCTTCTTCTTTCTCATTGTAAAGGGTTGGACTCAGCTGGATGCTCAGACTTTAATTGTATACCTTTTGTAAGCAATTTGGCAGTAGATTAATAAGAATTGCAAATATTTTTATGGGATCCATGTGGTATGAGTTTTAGTACAGTTTTTTCTTCTGTAATCATACGTTAATGTGTTTTGTATGCTTCTTTAATCATTTCATTGCTTCTAGTTGAATATTTTCAAGTTGATAGGTGGAATTCATTACATCAGTGCTCTACCTTGGGAAACTATTCACCATTTCATGTTTTCTACAGTCTAGGAAGGATTCATGGTTTCACATGCCCTTCTTAGCTTCTCACCAGCCTAAATCATCTCACCCCATCAAGCTCTTAAGTGCTAAAGCCTATGCCTACCTTGCCCCATTGAACACCCTGCAATTATGACCTAATTCCATAGACCTAAACTGTCCAGCTCCTCCTGATCCAGCAAAACCCCTTCAAAATACAATCAAAACTTCATGCTACTATACCTAGCATAATATCCTTTACCTGATCCAGTCATCTTGGCTGAGATCCTTATGGAGAGAGCCCTCTCCTGGCCTAGTAGGGCTAGCTACTTTGCTAAGCGTGGTTTGTGGTTACCCTGGCATTGCCTTCCTTCAACCTGAGGTTCAATCCAGGTGATAACAGATAACAATTCAACAAATGAAGGATACTTCACTGAAGTGGCCCAACACATGAATCTTGTAATGCAATTCCTTTATTACTTAGTCTAGTCTACTGACTTGAAAATGTTTACAATAAACCCTCAGGTTTTCATATCAATGTAACTATAGAAATGTTCAACAATCCACCCTCTATACTTTGAATTATAAACTATTTATACAAAAATTAGTTACAAAATATCCCAAATTGTTTTAGGAATTATTCAAGGAAAATAAATATCTTCATGCAAGAAGATAGAGACACCTAGGAAACTAAAGGGCTAGCTGTCACTTTTTTTACTGAATTTGTTGTTTTATGCTTTGATTTTTTGTTTCTTTCTCTCCTTTGTTGTTGCTCTACGCTAGCTATTCTTTTACTTTTCATTTTGGCTGATACTCTTTCATCTGATATTCTTTTACTTATCTAATCTGTTGTTTTTCTTTAATTGCTCTGTATTCACTATTTACCTTGCATTTTCACAATAAATCATTCAATTTTTCCCAAGTCTCTATATCTGGTAATTTAATATTTACCATTCGTTTATAGACTTCATCAGCTTCTGTGTATTTTGCAAAGGTGGCCTTGTTTACAAAAAGATGTTTTACCTCATGCTGGAGGTAAAAGAGGTTCTCAAAATTTTGGTAAAGAACCTTTCCTTTAGGCATCCCTTTCATGGAGGAACTATTGGCTTGCTCCTTTGCCACTTCTTTGACTCTCTTGTCATAGTCTTCATGTGGAATTAACGTGTCATTTATTACCAATGGATTATGCAGACCTTTCTACCTCAAAGCATCAAATTTGACCATGAACCTGCCTATAGATAGCTCCATTGTTTGGCATTTGTCCTAAAGCTGCATCATCAGGTTCCTCTTGGTGATTACCTTCTTCACCTCTAGTATAGTTCCAGTTCTATCAGCTATACCCAGCTCCTCCAATTCATATTTATTCTTTGAATTAAGGAATTGGATTATTCTTGAGGCTTCTTCTGACATACTTCCAAGTTTGGCCTTAACCCTTTGAATTGCTTCACTAGCCTCTTTAACTAAATCATTTTGTTCAAAGATCACCTATATAGATGGCCAAATATCATTGACTGAGTCAATGATATTGGCCCATAAAATTTGTTTTGCCTGGGTTAGTGGCTCCTTCAGTGTTAATTCTTTCTCCAAGTTCTATATCTTTCATTCAACCTATTTGTCTTCTAAATTTCATTCTTATGCGTGATCTGGGAAAATTTCTTCTCATCCTCTAGACTTTTAATTTGTTCCTTAAGTCTATTTATTTCAGTGGTCTATATTGACATATCCTCCATGGCTTTGATCGGTTTAGCTACTTCATCACTAGGATGAGATGTTGTTGTTGTTGAACCTGTTGTTGATGTAGTTGTTGTTGCAACTATAAGTGTTGTAGTTGGTGGAGCTGTTGGGGCCAATGAAGTTGCCAAAGTTGAAGGAAATGTTGTAGGAACTATAGGAATAGCAGTGGCAGTGGCTGTCTCAAGGCTGGCTTGTTTCATCTGTATTAACTCATCCAATTCCTTCTCCATTTCTTTTAATTAAGCATTTAGCTGGAGAATGAGGTTTATCATCTCACCTTTATGGCTTTTTCTTTCTAGGACCTCCTTGGTCTATGGATGTTCAGAAGAGGGTAACTTCAGTTGCTTCTTTAAAGCAACAATATCTTCATTTTTCTTCTTTATTAGTTGTTTTGCATCCTTGATATCATTTGGATTATATCCAATTTCAATTACCAAGTCTTGTAATGACTTGATTCTGTTATCCTTTGCCTATGATGATGCTTTCTCTAGCTTAAATTGTGTTGTGATGTTGTCTAGAGAGTTTTGAAGCTTCTGAATACTCATGGCCTTGTTGGTCATTGTTGAGTATATCATTTCACCTGCCTGCTTATGGAATTCAATTTGATCAATAGGGTGAACATCCCTGGCCAAAACTTCAAATTCTGTCTTCCTGTAGTCTTTTGATGATTTAGGTTGCTGGACTATAGGCTGCAAAAAGGTCATTTGCATTTTACCAGTTTTAATGTCAAAAGCTGACATTAACTTATTCTGAGTTTGTTTGAAGTACTGGGCATATGTTTCAGCTTTCAATTCCTCATTTCTTAATTTGATCTCCTTATTATTCTCCTTTGTGTCCTTTTCCCTATCCATTGGTTTGCTTGATGATGAAACCTCTATGCTAAGCTATTTCTGAATGCTCTGAGTATTAGAGGTGGATGGATGATGAGTTTCCTCTGAAACCAATGGAGATATAGTTTCTTTGACCCCTATATCTGTGTCCATGATTTGAAGTGTCTTTACTGTCTCAATGACCTCTTCTTGCTCTTTTTGCTCATTTACAAGATTTAGCTTGGGATTTTTCCTGTACATGATTTCAAATATGTCATGTGTTGTATCTATGCTTGAGCAAGAACCTTCTTCCCTGGTCCTTTTTGTACGGTTGTCCTGCAGGGTTGGAATATGTAGAATGGAACTAGTATCCATATGTTTCTCCATATCTATCAAGGTATTTTCCAACCACTCTGACTGGTTGGCATACTTTTCAATGTCTACCCTAGATTCATGCATAAAAGAGCTTAATTTGAATTTGAGCCTTAGTTTGTTTATGACTCCTAAAGGTTCATACTTCCATTTAAAACTGCTACTGAATTTCATTTCCTGTAAATACTTCTCTTCTTCTTCTCCAGCCTCCCTATTATTATAGATAAAAGGACCAAGCTGGTTCTTTATCTTGAATTATGTTTTCTTCCTAGCTAATAGGAAATTCACATCATCTAAGTTTATAATCTACCTGATATATTCTAATGAAAATATCCTCATGGGAAGATATTTGGGCAGCTTATAGGGAGTGACATAGCATCCACATTATAATTTCAGTATGGTCCTGGTATAGATACCATTCTCCTATTCTACTGTTCTTAGATAACTACAAAACTCTTTTTTATCTCATCACTGATCTTGGGTTGGTTGGTACTAGTTAGCATATTTGCAATTTGATGCACAAAAGAATCAATGAACTCTTTGTAACTGAAAATAGTGGAATACTTTTGGATTAAGGGTGTCCAAAAGATGACTGATCTAGGATGGCCCTTAGTGTCCAACTTCCGGATATTGACTGGAAACTTATCTAACTGAAAATATAAAAACATGTGGAACAACCCTGAAGAGTATTTAAATACTCTTTCATTTGGCAACCTGATTAATTAATCATGGATTCTGTCTTCCAAGAACTGGGAAAAATTCAAGACTACTACTGGAGGCTTTCCTAGGCAAAAAATGGATAGGAAAGCAAACATAGGTTCATCTACATGCTCATAAGTGGTGTATCCTAGAATACAAGAGAGCATGGTCACAATTTGTCTAGCCCTCTCAGAGAAAATGGTGGTTGAGTATGGAGCACTATCTGTAGGGGTATGAGACTCTTCTAGGATGAAAGTTTGGAAGATTTGAGTCCTCTTAGGAAGGTCCAGCTTCAAATAGAGTTCAAGTAGGTATTCAATGGAAAATGGGGTTTCATTTGGTCTTGGCTGGATCTGCAGCATTTGGTTTATTGATTCTGCAGTGGTTGTAAAAAAAATCTACTGGTCAGGAGAGACTATGGCTCTTTGGCTTGGGATATAACAGTTTTGGCATAGATGGATTATTTCAGAGAACTGGGACACCTGTGGGAACAAGCATTTGGTCAAATTGGATTCCCATAGATGAATGCGATCATTTTGGTTCAGGAATTTGTCTTTATTCCAATAGTGGAGTTTTAATAGATGGCTAGGGGAAACTGTGTCTTTAATTTGGAAATCTCTATCAGCCAATGGGAGGTGGTCAACATCCAGGTGAGGGGTTTGCAGGAGTTTCTCATTTAGAATACTTTGGGAAGCCATAATTCGTTTTATTCTATTGAATTATTTTTTTTTTGGCTTTTGGGAGTAAACTCAAGACTTTAGGAATAGTAGGAGGAGTGAATACATTTTGCAGGAAAGGGTTTCTTAGGATGCACAGTAGGTTTCTTCAGTCTAGTAAGGTTTTTAACTAATTTAATTAATTAACCTTTTATAATTATTGTGCAAAGTTTAAGTAGAGGGTCATTTTGGTTCTTTCAAGAATACCTAGAAAACAGAGACTTGGTGTGCAGATAGGGTTTTGTGGTAGCAACAGAGGTTTCTAAGGCTTCAATTATCTGTGTGCTACTTCAATTTGGAGTCTTTAGGGTCTCTATGATGTAAATGGGTAAAAAATGGTTGAGCAGCGTTCCTGGGGTTCTGAATTGGTTTGCAGATGTCTTTGCAATGAAATAACAATGAAAGAGTGAAAAGGGGGATTTTTTGGCTTTTAGCTGACAACAGTTAAATTTGGGCGCGAGATTAATAGATGAACAATGGGCGGTTTGCTTTTATGTCGGGAGGCAGTTTTATGGAATATCACACCACTTTTGAGTGAAGGGTGGTATTTTTTGGAGCACATGATATAACGTGGGGTTGCCACGTAGCAAAAGAGCACTTGGGCAAAACCACGAATCTCGCGTGCTTTTGGAATTTTAACTGTCGGACGACGGAAGCGCGCGATATGGATATCAGTTGTTGGATCTGGGAGAAGTTGATCGGAGGGCTATTGCACAACAGAGTTGCAAGGACTGATTCGGGGTGTGATTGGCGGGGCCCGGGGATTAATAATGCAGGGGGTTACATAAAATCAAAGATTTAGTGAGGGTAGGAGATTTATATAGTGGGGGGGTAATATACATAGAGCGGGACTACAGGTTAGGATATAAATTAGGATAAGGGGGTTTAGTGGGTTTTTAAGGGAAAAAGGGAAATTAATAAGGGGAAAACGATTTCTAAAAGGGTAATGTCCAGGGAAAAGTGTGAAATCAAAGGGAAAAAGGGTTAAAATGAAGGGAAAGGGTTATTACAAGGGGAAATGAAGAGGGAAAAGTAATTTGGAATCAAGAATGGGAAATTAGTGAATAAAAAGTAATGAAGGGGTAATGAAGGGAAATTATCAAACTAGACATGTAGGGGTTTAGTGAAATGAGGGGAAATTAGTGAATAAGATTTAGTATTCAGGCCTAAAATCATATAGAACTTTTTATGGTAAATACCCAAAGTAATACACAATTTTTATGAATTTCCTCCTTCTTTTGATAGTTCCTCCTGCACATGAAACATAATATTTAAGCATGATAAAGGTGTGTTTGAGCTAGCAACCTTGTGCATTCCAAAACCTCTTCTACCTACCCTTTATTTACCTTAGCATTTTCTCTTCATTTATTGGGTGCATTTGAGCTTGCTGACCCTGTATTCCTTTTTCTTTAATAAGCAAACTATCTAATTCTAACCTTATAACTTCCAAGGGCTCATATTAAACTAATGAGCTCCTTATTATTCTCTACCTAACTACTAATTTGCCAAGATTAAACAATTCAGCTAGATCTTCATTCTCTATCTACCAACATGAAATTTAAAGGATGAATGGATCATGATTAAACTCTTTGACCATCATGGATTTTGGCATTTTGACAAGCTTCACACAATCTTATTTTGCAAGGAAAGTAAAAGTAGTGGCATTTGAATTTGCATCACTTTCAGAATCTATTTTGATTTCTTTTTGGTGGGGTTCATATATATATATATATATATTTAATCCTTTTCTTTTAGTCCTTTGATTTTTCATTTAGGACTTACCCTCTTTACATTTTTATTTTTAATATAGGAAAACATATTGCAGAAAGAAAAAGTATGGTCTCATAGTGATCAATTCACCATTAGATCCCAATAAGCATCTTCCTTTTCTTTCCATGAATAATGATCATGAATAACACAACCAAGTCTCAATTTCCAAATGTCATCTACCAATAACTCGATCTCTAGTCAATTTACTATTATTCATAACATTGCATAAATCTATTTATAACATTAAACATCCACTAATTCACAAAACACTACAAATTCCATTGACAATAACAAATCATTTAACCATTTAAGTTCACATGGTCTATCAATAATTATATTTTAATTGCTACACCAAAACACTACAAATTCCATTGACAATGACAAATCATTTAACCATTTAAGTTCACATGGTCCATCAATAATTATATTTTAATTACTACACCAAAACACTACACATTCCATTGAAAATGACAAATCATTTAACCATTTAAGTTCACATGGTCCATAATAATTACATTTTAATTGCTACACCAATAATCTCTCTGAGTTGATTTGAGTTGTAGTTGATCTCTCTTAAACAAGTCGTATCCACTCCATAGTTTCACCACAGTCTAATCCTTTAAAGATACGCTCTCAAGACAATTGATACTCCAATCCTCTCTCATTACATATTTTCAAAACAAAGTTTTCTATATTTTAATTGAATTTGGCAATATGCTTTTGGTGGATGGCAATAACCCTCAAGTCATTAGGGGAATGCATCAAATTTCTAGAACAAACACCCTTAGAAAAGCTCATAAGATAAAAGGGAGAAATCGGAAATGTGCACTACAAATAAGAAGAATACATTAAAATCTAGGGGATGAAGATACTCAATTGACAATTTTCCGAAAACAAGAATGGTAAAGTATGATCACTTTTTTGAAGAGTGCACACTTAGAGATACTTTCAACATAATTAACAAACTCACCGGGAAATTATCTCTTGAATTTCAATTTGATAAAGATTTTATCAGAATACATCATTGCATTTAATGAATAAGAACCTCACCATGAAACTTCCCTTTAAAAGTTTTGGACTATTTTAAAACAATCCGGTTTCCTTAGATCTCCAAATAAATAAATAAAATATGATGAGCATTTACTTTCCTAATACAAAATATATAAAAAAGATATTGTCCACTTCTTATTTGTGATTGTATTTTCTAATACAAATATCAAAATTTCCCTTTTCTCGAAAGGAAAAAATAATCGTTAACCAATGTTCCATTTTACTAAACATTAAATTAAAAAAATAATAATAAAATAAACAGTAACAAACTCACAAAGAAATTAGGTGGGTGTGATTTATGATTAATTAAAAATTAATAATAATAAAAAAATAAAAATAAATAAATTATTATATTTATTTCTTTTTATTTTTATAATATTTTTTTCATTGACTTTTTTTTATAATTTTTTTTATTAATTAAATTAGATATTATATATATATATATATATATATTATATATAATATTATATTATTTTTCATAATTTCTCCATATTATCAAAAATTTTATTTTCGAAAAAAAAGAAAAATAATGGTTAACATATTTTCTATTTCATTAAATATTAAATATTAATTAAAATAAAATAATAATAAAATAAAACAACTCACAGTACAAACTCACAAAGAAATATAGACTCTGTGATTAGTGATTATTAAAAACAATAATAATATAAAAAAAATTATTAATATTATTCCTTTATTTATTTTTCCATTGGGTCTTTTTTTTAATAAAAAAGTTATTTTAATTTCACTGTTATTATATTTTTTTCATAATTCTCTATATTTATTTATTATTCCTTGACTTTTAGTTAGTTTTAGAGTTTAGGTCGCTGTTGATCCATATCTAGATTATAAGAATTTTATTTATTTATTTATTATTATTTTTTTCGGTACTAATTACATCAAGAAATATGTCGTTTTGAAGTGTGGTTCATTTCAAGGCATCGGGTTAAATAGATAGACATATCATTCCAACGGAATAAAGAAACGACTACTTTTTGACGTCAAAAATAGTTGAAGAATTAACTTTTTCTTCCATAATTTAAATTAACCCGCTGTCATGATCTGATTCTTCCATAATAAATATTAATATTATTTTTCTTTTTTAACTAAATTTGAAAAAACTTTTCACTGAACTAAGAAAATCACACTTCTCTTATTTTTTGACCTAGTCAAAAGTAGTCATTTCTTTATAGTCATTTATTTATAGCTGTTCAAATGATCTCTCTATCTATTTAATGTGTTGCTTCATTTGTCAACCACACTCGCTACTTCATCTTGTCCTTGTTTATTTATAGTCGTTGGAATGATCTCTCTATCTATTTAACGTGATCTCTCTATCTATTTAATGTGTTGCTCCATCTTGTCTTGACGATGAACCACACTTGCTGCTTCATCTTGTCCTTGTTTATTTATAGTCGTTGGAATGATCTCTCTATCTATTTAACGTGGTGCCATGATCTGATTCTTCATCTTGTCCGAACGATGAAACACATTGGTTGCTTCATCTTGTCGTGGCAATGAACCACACTCTTGTTTCATCTTGTCCTGAACGTGAACCACACTTAGCTGCCATGATCTGATTCTTCATCTTGTCATGACGATGAACCACAATGGTTGCCTCATCTTGATTGATGATGAACCCATCTGATTTGGTTGCTTCATCTTGAACCGATCTGATTCTCAGCTACCATGATCTGATTCTTCATCTTGTCAGACGATGAACCACAATGGTTGCCTCATCTTGCATGATGATGAACCCATCTAATTTGGTTGCTTCATCTTGAACTGATGTGATTCTTCATCTTGTCTTGACGATGAACCACACTAGTTGCTTCATCTTACCTTGAAGATGAACCAAACTAGTTGGTTCAAAAAAGATAGACAAATATTAAAAGAAAGAAAAAAAAGATCTTATAATTTTAGTTAGTTTCTTTTATTACCTTTAATTTTTATTTATCGATTAAAAGAAATAAATAAATGTACTAAATTTAAAAATAAATAAATAAATGTATTAAATTTAAAAATAAATAAATGTTTTTTATTTTATTTCTAGTTTATAATATTTTTCTTATTTTTAAGTTTTCCATTGTTTTATTTTTAGTTTTGATTTTATTATTTCTTTGTAACGATTATTTTGACTTAATAAGTTTTAAATTTTTATTATTAA
The DNA here is from genome assembly GCA_000404065.3 of Pinus taeda. Lineage (NCBI taxonomy): Eukaryota > Viridiplantae > Streptophyta > Pinopsida > Pinales > Pinaceae > Pinus > Pinus taeda. The sequence goes on from APFE030969136.1 coordinate 53,082, forward strand.
GATTGATTCGTTGCATCTTTACTATTTATTAGTTATATAACTCAACTATCTATCTTTAATATTTATTAGTTCAACTATCTATTTCTTTAATATTTATTAGTTCAATTATCTATTTCTTCTATTTATTAGTTCTCTAATTCAACTATCTATCTATTAAAAAAACCACACTAAATAATTTGAAACACTTCCGTATTAAAATTAATATATAATTTCATCCCAAAATAATATTTAATATAAAACTATGCCAATTATATAACTCATACGTGCCATCTCCACCAAATCTCAAACAAAACGGACCCAAAAATATCATCGAAAAAGGATTAGAAACGTCTCTAACTAGGCCATGCAGTTGAAAAAACAACGATGTGAATTTATTTATTAAGTGTTGTGAATATTATTAATTTAGTATTAATAGTCTTTAAATAAAAATATGATTTTTTGGAGATTTCGGTGATAGAATCTGGGGAAGAAATTAAGATTAAATTTTTATTTGTTGCAGTTAAAATGGTTTTTTAACTGCATATTTGGATTCAGCACCTTGAAAAACTCCTGGGACTCTTTGATTGTGCAGAAACTAGCTATCAAACTTACAATTCCAATAAATTGCTGCCAGATTTTAATTGGAAAAACCGACCGAAAAAACTTTCAAAAAATTTCATTATAGACAACTGCAAAAATAAATAAAAATAAAACTCGGTGAGACAATTATTGACAAACAACAGATGGTAAATTATCCCATTTGTGAACAATGTGAAATTATTTATTTATTAACTGGAATATCAAAAGGCAACTTCTAGAACCACATAATCCATTCAAAAAGCAAACCCTACCGCATAGATTCTACCGTTCAGTTTCCATTCACATGGCTCAATAAAACCATTCTCCATAGATTCTGCTGTTGAGTTTCCCATTGGGCTAATAATTAATTATTTATACAAAGTACGAGGTCGGGATCCTCATCTATTAAAATTAATGGAGGCCAGTAGTCTCAGGGTTGTTTGACCTGGTACTGGTAGTTATCCACAGCACAGCAGGTTGGGGATAATCTACACAAGAATCGAAGAGGCGAGTAGCTTCCTTTTCGCCAAATAACGGCGATGTCGACTCGCCTCACTGATCACACGTGATTTTGACCGTGGAGCGTACGCGGATGACACACTCCCATCACTACCAAAGTCCTTGAAATTCCTTCCTCCGTTCACATTGGCGCATAAATCCAGCAGTTTTTACTCAGATTGCAGTACCCAATATGGTTGGATAAAAGCCCAAATTCATTTGTTTTGACTCAAATCTGAACACATTCAAATGGTTTAATAAAAACCCAATTCCAGAACAGGAAATGGGAGCAGATCGATCAGATCGATTTAAATCATCGGGGTTAGTGTGCGTAAAGCAGACTGCTTCTGTTTGGTAAATTTTTTCCCTCCTCTGTTTTGGAGAAAACCCACTAGTGGAACCTGAATATTTTCGGAGTTGTGGATCCCATCAATTCAATTCATCCATTAAATTCATGAGTTTCTTTTCGGGGAGTTTGGGTTCGAGGGTACTGGAGGATCAGTCTGAGATGGGTACGTTAGCAAAACGGAGGAGGACTCTCATGAAATCGACCATCTTCAAGATGTTGCTTCTGGTGGTGCTGTTCGAGGAGAAACGGAAAAAAGATCAGGAAGAGTATGACAGGAATTACAGGCTTGAGAGAGAACTGTTTGACAAAATTCACAAGAGGAAGATGGAGATGATGATGGAATACTACAATCGAATGCAGGAATACTATAACAATATGGACGATATGGAGATTTGTAGGCTCAAGAGGGCCAGGTTTGGAGCAGCAGCGGTTGGGGCAGCTGTTTCCACTCAGCATAGCATTCAGAGAAGGCTCTGGGTTAAGAACAGATCACAGGTAGAGGAAATTACAGGAGTTAAATTATGTTGTTTGCTTAAATTTCTAATGTTTGGACCCCCAAAATTGTTTATGCTATTCTTGGTTTAAAACAATTTACGCCAAATTTCTATAATCGCCAAAATTTGCTCCAAACTGTTTAAATTCCTTAATTGGAAGAAAGAATGGAATCGAATTCGGCACAAACAAACATTTAGAATAACATTTTGACAAGGAGTAAGATTTACCAAGATTCTTTATAAATATGCTCCCTGACATTTTGCCTCTGTTAACAGGCCTGGTGGCAACAATGCAACCATCCGGACTTCCCTGATTCCGAATTCCACAGAGCTTTCCGGATGAGCAGGGCAACCTTCAACCATATTTGCGAAGAATTGAATTCAGTGGTGGCCAAGGAGGACACAATGTTGAGGGCAGCAATCCCTGTAAGCCAGAGGGTGGCTGTTTGCATCTGGAGGCTGGCTACTGGAGAGCCATTGCGTCTGGTATCCAAAAGATTTGGATTGGGGATATCAACCTGTCATAAGCTGGTATTGGAAGTCTGTGCTGCCATCCGCTCGGTGCTTCTCCCCAAATACATTCAGATGCCTTCCAAGGATCGTATGCAGGGCTTAATGAAAGAGTTTGAAAGAATTTCTGGGATTCCCATGGTTATCGGGGCCATGTACACTACTCACATTCCTATAATTGCTCCCAAAGTTCGTGTAGCTGACTACTTCAATAAGAGGCACACTGAGAGAAACCAGAGAACATCCTACTCCATTACATTGCAAGGAGTTGTAGATAACACAGGTTCCTTCACTGATATCTGTGTAGGCTGGCCGGGGTCTTTGTCCGATGATATAGTCCTAGAGAAATCTGATCTTTACAGGTGGGCAGTTGATGGTTACTTGAATGGGGCTTGGTTTGTGGGTCGCTCCAGTTATCCACTTTTGGATTGGCTTCTTGTTCCTTATGTTCAGCATAATCTTACTTGGACTCAGCATGCTTTTAATGAGAAGATAAGCGACATCCAGAAGATTGCAAAAGATGCATTCAGTCGACTGAAAGGGAGGTGGCGTTGTTTGGAAAAGCGCACTGAGGTGAAGCTGCAGGACTTGCCAGTTGTTCTTGGAGCGTGCTGTGTGTTGCATAATATTTGTGAGCAGCATAATGAGGGTTTTGATCCAGAGTTGGCATTTGAACTGGTTGATGATGAGATGTGTCCAGAAAGATGTTTGAGGTCTCGGAATTCTATGCAGGCAAGGGATAGTATTGCCCACAATTTGTTGCATCATGCTCATGCAGGCACAAGTTTTCTCTAGACATATGAGTTCCATAATATTTGTGAGCAGCACAATGAGGGCTTTGATCCAGAATTGGCATTTGAACCGGTGGATGATGAGATGTATCCAGAAATCTGTGTACAGTCTCGGAGTTCTATGCAGCAACGAATGGTATTGTCCACAATTTGTTGCATCATGCTCATCCTGGCGCAAGTTTTACCTAGGCATATTCTTAAAGATCTTTTCTTCTTTTTGGTTTATTTATTACGTTCTTCTTGCTTAACACCATATTTATCTCCCATTCTCGTTCATGAGTCCTCCCACTTCTCTGAAAAATAGAAGCTCTTTTTGGTTTATTTGTTAGGTTCTTCTTCCTTAACACCATATCTATGTCCCATGCATGTTCATGAGTCCTCCCACTTCTTTTAAAGGTAGAAGCATAGCTTAGGTTCATAGATAACTCCATGCTTGTTAGCATTAGGGCTGCATGTTCAGCTGTTATAAAAACAGCCCAAGGAATTCTAACAACACTCAATTATTTGTTTCTCCTGGCGAGGCCAGACATACAATTGGTGTATCGTTTCTATTCACCTGCATCTTCTTCAGGGCTTCTTTACTAATGAGGATGTCTTGGAAGAAAAATATATGATATTCCTCTAAAGCAATGCCTGTATCTAACAATTCCTTTTACCAAACCACTTCTTTTTGATCACCATTGTATTTAATCAGACCATCTTAACATATTTTTCTGGCAATGACATCTCAAGCTGCCCAGTTCTTGGTTTGGCAAGTTTATAATCTTTCTGTCAGCAAAGTACTTAATAAATCTCTCTGCAGTTCCTTAAGGCGTTCTAATCGCCGGCATTCAACAAATTTGTAATTTATTCTTATAAAGCCCAGTTCTTGGTTTGGTAAGCTTCTAAATCTTTCTGTCAGCAAAGAACTTAATAAATCTATGCATTTCCTTAAGGCGTTCTAATCACTGGCATTCAACAAATTTGTAATTTATTCTTGTAAAGCTGGTTAACGTCACTTGTTTTTAATGTCTCGCTGACTTTTTAAAAGTTTTTACTAATTCCACTTCGATTTTTTTTAATACAAGGCAGTTAAGAAGCTAGAGAAATTTTGACAGCGTTTCACTAAGTGAATGGAATGCTACTTTTGGGTTAAGATAGATCCTAATAGAAGTGGAAACGAGAAACAAGTGAGCTAAAAACGCTCGGCTTTCATTTGAATTAGTATATTTGTTTTCTAAATCACTGATAGGTTTGTCCTCCTAATCTTAACTGTCATGGAATTTTCTTCCTATGTACATGATCATGCCTTCAGTCTGAAAGTTCAAATTAAAATTTCCACGTGAGTTCAAGCACAGAGAAATTATAGTTATATAAAAAGTTGACAAAAATATACAACAACAAAATTTGCGACAGAAATCCATATTCTTGTAAAGCGATGCATGAAAGCCTCCTGTAAAAATTAAGGTATAGAAAACCTAGGCACTAAAATCGAGCATGGACATTGAAAATGAAGTCAGAAGAAAAATGGCAAAGTAAAATATGAGAAACAATTAGACACAACTCATATGCTCATAAGATGTGGCCATAGTAACTGCTTGCTTACTAATGGTTAGCAAAGGCAGGTCTGCTTGGCATACATATGTTATATTTTGCGTTTGCTTGGCCTAGATATGTTATATTTTGTGTTACTTCTTGGTAAAACTCATTAAATTGCAGTGAAACCCAATACTGCTGTGGCATAATTATTGTTGTACTTGTTTGTCAACTTAAATGATCAGATAATGCAGGAGGATAGGTGAAGCTAGCAAGAAAGGAACCTAAATTCTATCATATAAAATGAATGGCTGAAATTGTCCAGATGCTCTTAAGGAAAGGAGGACTGCATGTCTTAATAAACTTATGTGGCTTGTCTCCAAATTTAAGAACCGTTTGCGTTGGTAAAAAACTTATGTAGCTTGTCTCCAAATTTGAAAACCCTTTGTGTTAGTAATTACTTTATTCTATTACAAAATTATGATTTGAGTAGGTGAACTAGTTCAGTGACCCAACTCGGCCTCCCTTCCATAGCCAATAAAATTTAACCGTTCACATAAGTAACATCTTCTATGTAATCTTTTTGGACTTTATATGCCTTATTTGTCTCAAATGAGCTAACCAAGTGATGTTACTTAAGGGAGCTGTTATGAAACCTAACCCATTATATATACATGGAGACACACACACACAGAAAACATGGTGAATGAGTAACACGTTGGAGTAATCTAGGTGAAACCCAAGATCTGACCTAATGGTTGCTATTATAACACCAAGAGTATATCCAACGGCCCGTAAATCAAATATACTAGGAATTTATGACTTAGCAAGAATTGAGACTCCATAAGGGTGAGGGAACCAACCCCTTGAGCCTTATCACAACATGTCAAAGATGCCCCCCCCCCATGGGATTTGAAACCAAGTGGAGGGGATAACATCCCATTGTACCAACCACTAGGTTGCCCCACGAGAAGATTGGATACATATGTATATTAGACCATTTTTTCAGTCCATTGGGTTAATAGGTCAAACGACGAATATCCCTTACCAAAAAAGCCTTTGCTGGCCAATATAGGCGCCCCGTCCAAGTTTGAAACTTGGTTAATCTGTCTAGCATGATTGTGGGTGGAAAGTTTACGAGTATAGGGGCAGTTCCTTTGACTTGACCCCAAGTCTCCTTGGGGACAAGCAATAGGTTTATTGACTCTCTTGATACAAAAAATAATAAATAAATAAATATTAAACCATATTCTTTTGTTGAGGATTTGTATATAATCTTATGCCATAGTCTTGCTAATGTGGGGTGGATTATAGGGTGCTTCCCTTTTTACTCTATGTTCCAATCAACTATGCCATTATATCCACCTGTTGTACATAGGTGTTATCTATTATGAATGTTGGTATTTGTAGCACTCTTGTGTTTTTTATTTTGCATCTTCTAATTATTGGTCACAATCCTTTGGTAGCTAATGGATGTTCATGTTCAAGCTTTTATGGTTTACCTATAGTAGCTCAATCTTGTTACCAATAAGGTTTATTCTTTTCTCATCCAAACAAGTTTATTCTAATGATGCTCATTTGAATTCCTATAGCCACTATGTTAGAGAGTCCATGAACCTCCTCCAACACTCCTTGCGATACAAGCAAAATTACAACCTATTATAAAGAATTGATGCTTCCTTATATGTCTCTTACCTACAACTTCGTTAAAATCTTATGTAACTGATGATAGATCACTATGGATCTCCAATGCATATTTAATGAAATCATTGGTATCAAGTTGTGCATCTTTGTAATATTTATGTAGCATTTCAAGTGTTCAATCTTTTTCTGTTAAAATTGGCAACTAGGGCCAAACTCCATGTGGGCCATCTTATTTGTGTCATCTGATATTTTTCTTGGATCCCTCTCATCAAGAGGTGTAGGATTGATCTAAAGATCATCCGATTCCAATAAGTATTCATGGCATTATGAATTTATTTGTGTAGACAATTCATCAAGGTCGGCCAACAACCAAATAAACCCCACATGTGCTCAATGTTTTAGTATAAAAGGAGATGATTTGAGAGTCATTTCACGCACACTTCACTCTTGATTTCTCTCCACTTGTGCTGGGTTTTAGTGTGAGAGAAATCTAAGAGGAAGTAGACCTAAGACGCAAGAGGGAAGGAGGCCTACACACTGCCCTCTACAAGCCCTAGACACATTCCTAGATGATCTACATAGTCCTAAGGAGGATGCCCTAATGCTGTCCTAACCTAGAGGACACAGTCATGAAGAGATGCCCCATCCTCCACGCTATCTCAAGGGTAACCTAGCCGCAGTCAAGAAAAGGATATATGCTTCCCAAATAGATCCTAGCCACAACAAAGTCATGGGTCTTTTGGAGGACCGAGCTGTTGTTAGGAGGGCCGAGGAGCTAGGCTAGAAGGCCACGATACAAGGTCTACTTCAACAAAGGAGAAGGGACGTTAAGGTCACCCTTGTGATTGTTTGAAGAGGTAGCAAGGTCTGTGTGAAGGGATGATTAAACCGCAGGCCTGTAAGTATTGTTTTGATGGTCAAAACAACCCTATACATGGAGTTGTAGGTGTCTCCTCAAACAACGAGGTCACTTACCTTGTAAAGAAAGGGAGTCTGCATAATTCAAGGTGAGTTATGGCATGATCGTTGGGCTGTTGTAAGTTATAGGAGGATGCCCTAACCAGTGACCGAACTATGTCCAAGAACAACAATACACAGGTATGCATGTTCTCCATTAATGACTTGTGTTGGGTCCATGATTTTGGATCAGTTTGGATGGGATGTACTTGCAGCCTGTAGTAACCGAAGTGGAGGGGCAGACTTGGTGGTTAGATGCGCTAACCAGTGGCAACATCTATAGTGATTTATTAGACACTTGGAGAATCTGTTAGCAGCCATGTGGAGGGGTTTCTTAGGTGTTGGATACTGTCACATAGGAGTAGCAATGTCACTAACAATGGGACAACAGTGCTAATAGTATGATGGCATGATGCAATGGGATAGCAGCGAGCATGGTGCTGCAAACTCATTAGGACAGGAACAAGGTACATCATGCCAAATAGGACAATTAGGCAAGTGTGCTTAGTACAACATGGTAAATGGGACAGCTAGGCAATGGTGCTTGGTGCAGCAAGCTAATGGGACAACAAGGCTATGATGTTTGTTGGAGCATAGAAAATGGGACAACAGTATGCCAAACATGGAATGGAAATATCACTAATAGTGGGAGAACAGTGTGCGACATGGGACAATAGTGGCTAGCATGGTGTAGCTATGGCACATGTGACAGTTGTGGCAGCATGGTGCAACAATGGCACATGGGACAAGAGTGGCAACATAAGGTGCAACAGTATGATGTGTGCAACATGGTTATGAGGTCCATCATAATGATGATGAGTACAACATGGAGCAACACGGTGAGGTGCAGTATGATGATGAGGAGTAGCACAATGATAGGTGCAACATGGTGATGGACTCACCTAGGAGAATCAGTTGAAGCAACTTGTCTTCCGCTGCATTCAATTACCTCATGTATCATCTACTTAGAAATGATCTATGCTCTTATTTAGATAAGTCAAAGTGTTGACTTCTGTTGTAAATGTACCATCGCTCTCTCTCTGCTGAACTATTGAAGAACATATATGAAGAATTGGTCAAGGGTTTCCCCACATTAGGGTGTGCCCCTGACTCACGTCACATCTTGTGTCCTCTTGTCTTGGCTTGTCTTCTGCGATCTATGTTTATGTTCTATCTGCAATTTACTTTAACGCTGATGCGATTGCTAATATGGAAAAGATATTGAGCTAACTGTGAAAATTGAAATAAATTGCTCTAAGCATAGAACATACCTAAAATTAACACTTGCTTATGTCCTTTTATGTCTCTAATCATTTTGAGGATGTCACACTCATTCATTTAGGTTGTAGCTACCCCTATTGTGGCCATTGTAACTAGATCCATATCATCTACATCTAGTACTATGGTTTTGCCAATTTTTATTATACTATGAATGTGGTTGATTTCCTTATGAATATGGCGAGTCATATATTTCTTCATTTTGTCTAATGTAAACATATCTAAAATGCCACCTCATCTCTTACTAGCTATGCTTTTCCCTTGAAATACAAAATCTTGTTGGCTTGAATTATGGTCTCCTTTTTCCGCTAGCATGTCATAAGAAATCCCCATTTTCCCCTTTATTTGACTTGTAGGCACCATATTCTATGTGGGTACTAATGGGGTCCCTATGTTTATGACTCCTTGAAATGAAGTAGTAATCTCTACCTCAAGCACTAAATTATTCTATCTATATGGTTGTCACTACAATATTTGTCTTTTTGTTTTGAGCCGCCTCAATACTTTTTATCTCTAAAGGATGTTAGCCTCACTCTCACATTAAAAACAATTTTAAGTCCAAATAATTAAATTAATTAAAATCATAAAAGTTAGGATTTAATCCTACCTTTCTAGATTGACTTTGTTCCTCATGGTTAGGAGTCAGTTTATGGCTTGGTTGGTTGAGAGGTTTTCTCCAATTAGTTAGGCTCGTAGATTAGTGTGTTGTTGAAATATTTTCTCAACCATAGTGTCCAAAATAGACATATTATCTTGAGACCAAATTTCTCATGTATTTATATGTATCATAAACATTATTTTAATAATGAAATTCATGATAATGGGAGATTACAGGAAAGTCTCTCATGCCTTTTCCGCCATGTCTTCTTTTTCTATATGTCTGATATTTATTGTATGAGTGTGGGTGTGTTTTTATTAGTTTTTTAAATTTCTTCAATTGGTATCAGAGCATCAACGTTTCTTTGGGCCTGACAAAAATAGTATCCCTCAAACAATTCTTGAATGAGAATGATGTTGGCACCCTTTGCATGTGCCTCCCTTACCAACATCTCAGCGTGATCGACATTTGTTTTAACATCATCTATGTAGGCAAACTGTAGAGCCGACACCACAGCCTTTCGCTCGCCTCCAACAACTGCTATTGCTAGACACAACGATGACAAAGTCGTGAACTATGGTGGGCGAACTAGATTTGAAGGAATTTGACGTTATATGTGTTCTATTGAACGAACCATGTTAATTGTGGCATGAATTTATAGTAGATAAACCTACAATGGAGTGGAAAAATGTGGCTAGGAATATCAGTGTAAATTCCTCTCAACCCTGTCGCTGTTAAAGTGCTAACAACATCGGATAAAGGCCAATTGTGAGTATAATTTTACATATATAAGTTGTAAAATTTAAAAGGAAAGCCTGTCTTCATAAATCACTTTAAAAGAAACATTAAATCACTTTGGAATGTCTTCTTAAAGTTTATAATTTAATGGGATGAATGTAAAAACCTTTCAAAAAGGATCATTAGATAAAGCTTTGTAATGGAGTGATAAGAAGATAATTTGGAGAGATAAGATGTAATAGTTTTAAATTAAAGTTTTTTTGGAGGTGTGGTTTATTGTATGAGATGAGTCAGAAGTTTAGGAATGGAGTTATGAAAGTGAAAAATAATTTTTATTTTGGAGAGATAAGATGTTTTTTTTAAATTTAGAGTGATAAATGAAGATTTTTAAAGGGGAAGCTCATTGTTGTATTTTGAAGGAAGCTTTTTTTTAGCAGATTGAGTCAGTGTACATTTATTTTTGAAGACAAGTTGCTTGAAGGGGTTGTGAGCTTGGCATTCTTATTGTTGGAGAAATTTCATTCACGATTTTGTGAAGGTGAAGATTGATGTACTCCCATACTTAAATAAAAACATATATTTTTTATGGTGATTGTGTCCTAGATCCGCTCGAAATTGAATAAGGGGATCTTAGGTACACCATGTGTATGTTTGTGATGGCGCATAATTCTTGATATTGTTTTTGTTTTGTGTCTAGTTTTGAAACTAACCATCATGTGGTATCTTTCTAATATGGTACACATGTAGCACACAACAAATTAGCAAATTGCATGCACATAATCAATTCCATTCAAGCTTATGTAATCAACCAATCAAGAAGAAACAATACATAATCAAGTTGTCAACGACATTTCTACATCAACATCCAATCAAGCTGTCATTTACATCAACAATTTTTGTAGCAATTCAACAACAATTTTTTGGAAATTGCACTTGCACCATTTTTTAATAAGATCAATACAAAACTGTGACTTGAAAATCATAATTTGTAAGTTGAATTGTAATCAAAGACAAATTGAGTTGAATTGTAAGGGTGCATTCTGAGTTGAAACCGTCACCCGAGCTTTGAATTGATAGAGAATCAATTAAAACAAGTGCATCCATTGTTTTTTAATTGAGTCATTCAAATCATTGTAAGCGTTTCTCTTGGGTGCATTTTCAACAGTGTTCGACACCCTTCCTTTTTAAAATCAACACATTCAGTGAGTACATTAAAAAAAGCACAAAGTATTAGTAATCAATCAAGCAAGTTCAAGCAAGCCATTTATGATCCAGGTGGATGTTGGTGGCCACCCACCTATCCATTTGGACCCTCACAACTTTCTCTTTCAGTTTTTCAGTTTCTGTAATTGCAGCTCAAGTTACTATTTTTAGCAATTTTTTTCGGGTCCTGGACTTCCGGAGCTGTTTTGAGGCCCTAAATGACGTTTTTTAGGAAATCTGGGGGCAACATGGGTCCATGGACCGATGTTACCCTTCTCAAAGTGGTAGTTCTCGGATAGATCTTTCTAACTGGCTATTGTATGCGTCAAACAGAGATCGTATGCCAAAGTCACGACCCTGGGAAGTTGATGTACCAAGTTACCCAAACGGGGCCCACAATTTGGTGTTTCATCTTTTAGGGTTAGGTTTTGGAATGTTAAGGGTTTTCCATTGTTTGTCAACAATAAATAGGCCTTTGAGCCTCATTGTAACATAGTTCAGAGGCATGTAGCCACCACATTTCTTCTCAGAGATAAACTACCATCGCCCTAGCTGGTTTATTTCCATCACTGTTTGTAAGCATATTTCAGTATTTTACATTAATGAAATGAAATATTATTTATGTTGTATCTTTGTGTATATGGTTACCTCTATATTTTGTTGCATTTCTGTTTAAATTTGGAATAGTGGTATCAAAGCGGTTTGTTTTTTCTCTGTTTTTCTTTGCATGTTCCCAACGAGGTTGGGATATAAGGAGTCAGGGCTTGAACTGGTTGAACATTTGCAAGACTAGCCTCGTAAATCTCGACGGCCTCCCATGGCGGAGGAAAAGAAAGACGAAGGGGCAGGAGATCCTATCAAAATCTTGCTTGAAGAAGCCCTCGAGTGACAAAGGAATGCGATGATGGATAACTTTGCCCAGATCCTTCAGCGGCTACCCAGAGGCGACGCATCGGCTTCCAACAGCTACTCTGGAAATGCCACACCTTTTAAGGTACAAGTTAATTTCGAAATCCCCATATTTGAGGGTCAAATAGATGTGGATGCTGTAGATAAATGGTTAAATCTGCTAGAGGGTTATTTTTCTATTCATGAATTTTCGAGTCGCGAAAAGATTGTTTTCGCTCTTCTCAAAGCAGCCCCCCACGTCAAGGACTAGTGAGAAACCTATTGCGAGCAGAAGAATGAAAGCACAGGCTCACTATTTTCAACGACACCCACTTGGGATTCATTTCGGGATGCCATCAAGGAGCAGTACTACCCTATCAAAAGCTATGAGAACAAATACATCAAATGGACCACGCTGCGGCAGGGACAGGGCCAAGATGTGCGAGAGTTTACAAACATTTTCCATACCTTCGCACACAGTTGGGTATCAAGGACTCTAAGCTGCATTTGGCACTCAAATACGGTGGCTGCCTACACATATACATCCAGGAAGAGATGGAGTTCCTAAACATCTCCTCGCTCGGCATAGCATACTGATACGCTGTCAAAATTGAGCAAAAGTTCAAACAGAAGAAGCGAGACTTTGGATTTGCAAATTTGAAGACCAAAGGACAAAGCCAAGGCGGGGTGGCCCAAGACAACCCGTTGAAGCCACAAGAAAAGAACAACACCACGAAGTCAAAGAAGGACACAGGAAAGTGGTGTGAGTTCCACAAGAGCCCCACTCATAACACAAGTGAGTGTCACACCAAGCAGTCGTTGGTGCCCGAGTTGGGTATCAAGGACTCTGAGCTGCATTTGGTACTCAAATATCGTGGATGCCTACACATATACATCTAGGAAGAGATGGAGTTCCTGAACATCTCCTCGCTCGGCATAGCTACTGATACGCTGTCAAAATCGAGCAAAAGTTCAAATAGAAGAAGCGAGACTTTGGATTTGCAAATCTGAAGACCAAAGGACAAAGCCAAGGCGGGGTGGCCCAAGACAACCCGTTGAAGCCACAAGAAAATAACAACACCGTGAAGTCGAAGAAGGACACAGGGAAGTGGTGTGAGTTCCACAAGAGTCCCACTCATAACACAAGTGAGTGTCGGACCAAGTAGTCGCTGGTGCCCGAGTTGAAGGCTTCAGAATCAGATGCATGTTCCGACCCTGAGCCAAAACCCGACAGGGGGAATGGCAAAGGGAAGCAGATCATTGATGCGGATCCCAGCACCACTATTTCCACCACCAAGATCCAGAAAAATGAGGCCGAAAATCCAGAGGAAGGGGAGTGTCTTTTCCACTCACAGATGTGGGTAAAGGGTTCACCGCTACAATTCATTATCGACAGTGACAGCCAAAAGAACCTCGTTTCAACAGAGGTCGTGAAGTGGTTGGGCCTACTGACTATACCACACCCACAGTCGTACAATATCGAGTGGCTTCATGAAGGACGAAATCTCAAAGTCCGCTAGTAGTTTTTCCTTCCCTACAGCATCAAGCCCTTCACAAATGAGGTATTGTGTGATGTTACACCTTTGGATGTTTGTGATGTACTATTGGGCCAGCCATACTTATGGAGGCGGCATGTTGTGTATGAGTCAAGGGCTCGCGATGTTATTATTTCTTTGGATGATTCATTATACAGGATATCAGAGGTAGCCCCACATGCCGACACCTCTTTGATCACTGCTAAGAAAGGCATCAAGCTCATCTCCCAGACTAGGAAATTCATCCGTCTAGGAGCGAAGATCGTTGCTACATCCATGACCCCTGCAAAGGGTTCCTCCACGTAGCAGCAACAACAAATGGATACGGTCATGACAGAACACAGGAACAACTTCTCCTCACCCACAAGGGTACCACACAAGTTTCAGGTGGGCGACAAATTTTGGTTACATCTGTAGAGAGAATGCCTTACCAGAACCCATCAAAAACTTAGACCACTCCGACATGGTCATTACATTAGTACCAAGGCTACGGGCAACAATGCTTTGAAGTACAACATTCTTCCATTCCTCTGCTTGCACTGAGTGTTCAATGTGGACCGTCCTCGACCATGCTTCCCACCATTTCTGGACACATCAAAGATTGCAAAACAGCTCACCAGAGACCCAGCTCAGCAGAAGCCTCCTCATCTCAGGGAGGAACTCAACGCAATGGGGACCATTGCCTCCTAAGGGAGAAGGAATTATCCAGGTGGATGTTGGTGGCCACCCTCCTATCCCATTTGGCCCCACAACTGTCTCTTTCAGTTTTTCAGTTTCTATAATTACAGCACAAGTTACTATTTTTAGCAATTTTTTTCGGGTCCTGAACTTTTGGAGCCGTTTTGAGGCCTTAAACGACATTTTTTGGGAAATTTGGGGGCAACGTGGGTCCATGGACCAATGTTTTCCTTTTCAAAGTGGTAGTTCTCGGATAAATCTTTCTAACGAGCTATTGTACGTGTCAAACAGAGATCGTATGCCAAAGTTACGCCCCAGGAAGTTGATGTACCAATTTACCCAAACGAGACCCACATTTTGGCATTTCATCTTCTAGGGTTAGGTTTTGGAATGTTAAGGGTTTTCCATTGTTTTTCAACAACAAATAGGGCTTTGAGCTTCATTGTAACACAGTTCAGAGACATGTAGCCACCACATCTCATTTCAGAGATAAGCTACCATTGCCCTAGCTAGTTTATTTCCATTACTGTTTGTAAGCATATTTTAGTATTTTACATTAATGAAATGAAATATTATTTCCGCTGCATCTTTGTGTATATGGTTATATCTGTATTTTGTTGCATTCCTGTTTAAATCCGAATCAATCTAGCAAGCAATCATCGTCAAATGAGTGTGAATTCTAGTATTCTATTATTCAAGTGAGCATCAAATCAAGCCAGTGTTTAATGTAAGTAGAATAAGCAATAAACAAAGCAAGCGAGAGTGTCATTCAAACAACCAAGCAAGCGAGCATGTCATTCAAACAACAAAGCAAGTTGTTAGTGAAGCATTCAAGCAAAGCAATCGTCATCAAGCGAGCATGAAATCAAGAGTTCAAGCAACCAATCTATAAAACTATAGCAAGTGTTTAAAGCATCAACAAGAAGCAACAGTGCAAGCGAGCCTGAATTCAAAG
This sequence comes from Pinus taeda, assembly GCA_000404065.3. Lineage (NCBI taxonomy): Eukaryota > Viridiplantae > Streptophyta > Pinopsida > Pinales > Pinaceae > Pinus > Pinus taeda. Next base: position 68,271 of record APFE030969136.1, read on the forward strand.
TGAGCAAGCTAAACATGACGACCCACATTCAACTGTCCCAAATTCTTAACAATTTGATTTTATCATCAGATGGCGACATGGTGAACATCAAAAAAACAACTCTTGCTGATATTCAAATGCATCTTCAACATGCACATGAAATGATTGAGTTTCTTCAACTGGGGTCGCAACTTCAAAGAGATAAATTGCAACAGAAGAGTGATGTTTCCAAGTCTTTCATCCGTATAGATGAAGATAAAGATATTAATTCCAAGTCACTGATCCAACCAACTTCAAGTGTTGAAATGGTTCCTGATCCAGTTCAAATTTCTTCCAAACCAATCATCAAGCCATGGGAAGAACTTCAAAGTAACAAAAATCGACGAGGATTAGGATATGACAAAAATGAAAACAACTTGCATATCCCCGGTTATTCTAAGCTGATCAAGTTCATCAGTTTAGGATTTCTTGATCCAATAACATCAACAAGCCATGAGACAGTTGTAGACAAACATAAATACACTCAAACTGAAGTTGCAGAAAAACGAAAATACACACAAACGGAAGTTGCAGTCAAACCAAAATGCCTTCATTGTCAAAAAACTGGTCATCTGGAAGATCGGTGTTTTGATCTCCATCCTTGTCACCATTGTGGCAAGTCAAATCATTCATTAGCACAATGCAGCAAACAACAATAATCAACCAGATTGCAGATGAATTATTCATGGATTGATCCCTGGGAATGCTCATCCACAGTCAGAAGATTGTATAAGTTTTACAATTGAATTCACTCACACATATTGCAGCCAACAATAAAAATGAAGATGGTACTCTCGTGCAGTTGAACGGGGGAGTATACCAATGAAACAATCCTACACCTGAAGGGGGGAGTTCAGATATATTTTGAAGAAGCTTGTCTCTCCTTTCAGCTGACAAAGGGGGGAAATGTCAATGAAATTAACAGTGCTTGTCAGGCTAAAAGTCTCGACAACATCAACGAAGCAGCCAGTGGGAATTTTCATCAACGAGTGAGCATCCACAAATTCGCCAGTGGGCAATTAACAACAATGTCAACTGTGAGTAGTTTTCAAACACAACAAAAGCAACAGTGAGTTGTTTTTCAATCAGCGAGTGGGAAATCATCATCAGGGGATTCGCCAAAGGGCGTTCATCAACTTTTGTCAGTGGACAAACAAATACGCCAGTGGGTGTGTTCTCTATATTTTGTCAGTGGACATAGGATGCTGATTGAAAGCAAATGACAGGTGGATCCTTTTGCAACTTGGCATGTGATAGAGTTGTCAAGCAACATTCAGAGATGAATCAGACATGCAGTGAACTCATGGTCTCTTCATATTGCAGTTTCTTCAGCATCCAGCTTTGGCGGTTTTTCAGGCAAATGTTTTTTGAGGATAAACTTGAGAACTTGGAAGAGGGTTCCTTGTTCTTATTTTGGACTTATCATTGGGGGCGGGGGTGAAAAATGTTAGCCTCACTCTCACATTAAAAACAATTCTAAGTCCAAATAATTAAATTAATTAAAATCATGAAAGTTAGGATTTAATCCTACATTTCTAGATTGATTTTGTTCCTCATGGTTAGTTGTCAGTTTAGGTTTAGTTGGTTGAGAGATTCTCTCCAACTAGTTAGGCTCCTAGATTAGTGTGTTGTTGAGATATTTTCTCAACCATAGTGTCCAAGATAGACGTACTATCTTGAGACCAACTTCTTCATGTATTTATATGTATCATAAATATTATTTAAATAATGAAATTCATGAGAATGAGAGACTACAGGAAAGTCTCTCATGCCTTTTCCGCCATGTCTGGTTTTTCTATATGTTTGATATTTATTGTATGAGTGTGAGTGTGTTTTTATTAGTTTCTTAAATTTCTTCAAAGGACTTGTAATTTTTTCTTCTTCGTTTGATGTCCTCTTTTAGATAATCTTTATGACAGTAAGGCTACCTAGTGAAATATTGTGTGCCATATAATAGATGCTTGGTGAAAGATTGTGATCTTCTCAAGGTTTTAGTCTAGCAAAGGGGCCTTTTATTATCTAAAATGTGAGGCATCCTTTTCCCATAAAGAATGTTAATTAAGATCATTGCACTCCAAATTGAGGGTTTAAGAATAATAGTGGGATAACATTTAGTGTCTTTGGACGGAAACTGCCTCCCTTCCCACCATTCATGATTTCATGGTAGTTTTTTTCTTATGCAAGTTGTTGGCCCAACTTTGTTTGTCATATATTCATTGACTTCTAGGAACCTATGATATACGATGAGGTTATTGGCTACATTATATGATATATATTAGTTGATATTTGATGTTATCCTCCTTGTATCTATATTAGCGTGCTTGATAAACCATTTGATTACATTATAACGAGGGAGGACCAATGTTTTGGGATTATACATTATGGAGTTGGGATCTCCTAACATTGCAGTTCATATTCTTGTCCTCAAAATTTGTCTCACTTGGATTCACACACATTGGCCTTCTTGTTTCCTCCTTATACATTATGAAGAGCTCACCATTCATAAGAAATGGGGAGACCAGTTTTCTAGTATTGTCAACATAAGTAGGTGTGCCTTCTTTTGACATAATATTAAAGGTGGATACTACTACAAAGTGCATATATTTTTACCTTTTCTCAATGACGTTTTGATGAACAAACAATATTCTAACGAAAAGGAATCACTTGTCATGATCATTTTTTCACACATTCAATCATTGTATCTAGCTATCATGAGTTCAATGCAAAATACTTCCATGTGGCCGTGGGGAGATTTAATTCGTTGAACTTTCATCGAACATTTGCGTCACCCTTGCGAAAAATGTATTTTTTTATCGTGCGTTCCACACAAGACTACCATGTCATGGCTATGGAGAGACTTCATTTATTGAAATTTGTGTTGCATCTGTAACGTATCATATATGTCAAAATTTGTGTTGCACCTATGATAAATGTATCCTGCTATTTTGCATTTGACACAAAGATTGCCATGTGGTAGCCGTGGGGAGACTTAATAGGTCGAATGTTTGTTAACATTGTATGATGCATTTGCGACAAACATCATCCTGCAGTGGTGTGTTCAATGAAAAAATATTGCCACATGGCATTTGTAAAGTGGTTTGATCTGCCATGATTTTATCACACTCTTGAAAAAGGTGGTGATGCAAGTGCAACATACAAATGATGATAGTAGGCCATTTTTGCAATGTGTTGTCTTGCATTGTCTATCAAATTGGTGAGAAAAATCTATGAGAGGTTTCTGTCAAAGAAGTGACGTGCTAAGGAAATTTGTGACAAAAATATAGGAGACATTTTCTTTTGATATTTGATGAAAGTTGGTGTCATTAGGGTACTAACACTGAGAATAATTTTTAGAAAATACATAAATTATTGTAGACTTAGAGCCATGCTTATGATGCACTGGATATATTATAACAACCCCACTCCATTTTTCTATGTTCCCTTAAGGATGATGTTGGGGTCCTAAAAACTTTTCACTTTAATGTTTCATTTGAAGACCCAAAATTAGGTCCATGGAATCAAATTTTTGTTGGAAATACTGAGAGGGGGGGTGAAGCAGTATTTCTTTTCAATTATTATTTTTATCAGTTAAAAACATTTATATTTGGAACACATAAATAGATAAAAGAAATAGATGCTTGTTAATTTGATCTTTTAAATTAATTCAAATATTATTATATATATAATATATATATATATATTATATATATGGTTTCAATCAATTGCCAAAGCACCAACTTGGACTCTTTGTGAGGCTCCAACCTCCAGATCACCAACTCTCTCTTGTCAAGGTGCTGACCTTGAATTTAGGAGCACCAACTTCCAGGACACCAATCCTTCCAATTCTGAGGCACCAACCTCAAGGGCTCCAACCCTCTGTTGTAACTATCTAGATCTGTTTGGTTGTAATTCTCTGCTCCCAACCTTGCTGGACCTATAACTTATTTCTATCCTCCTGTTCCTTCCACTTCTTCCAGAGCTTTGGCTCCTTTTTTTTTTCTTACAATTCACCAACACCTCAATCTTTCCCTTGTTCTCTGTTTTATATGCCTGATACTCCTGACCTTTGGCTTCCGCTTGTTTCCTCTTCGCTTGCTTGATCTTTCGGCTTCCTCTGCACTCACTCTTCGACTTCCTCTATCTCTTTGGATTCGTCAAATTATTTCAGGACATGTTAATGCGGAAGAGAGGTCGTATTATAATAATATGCGTATTAAAGAAATAACTATATCAGAGAGGCCCCCCTTTTTTTTCAATATTTATACAATGGACCCAACATTCTTTACGGCAATCACATCACTCCTTTAATCGCAATCGCAGCTTTCGTAGTCACAACTCTTTGTCTTCACAATATAACATTGTCAATGCCCCTTAACATCCTCTGTCCTCCTGTAACAATATCATAGATTAACATAGTTAGAAATATATAATGGGTGGTCCCACATGCCAAATCACAATCTCAATTTCAATCGCAACTTTCAGGAGGTCTTTTATAAGTCATGTCTATAACATCGCCGATGGCCGATTACTGATTGCCCCTACTAGATGTGATATGATTATAAATTGTTTTTAATAACTCCGTCGGGTCCATAGCTCCATTGCATTCGGCGGATTTAACATCTCTTAGAGACTAGCGACACAACATATGCGATATTACTTTAGGGCAGTTTATAATGGAGCCATGGGTCCGCATATATTATCGCAATCTATATAATATATATACTCCTCCACTTTATTCCTCTTTACCTTTGTTATCTCTGACCTCTGATCTCTCTTCATCTCTATCGACGCATCGGCCCATCACATATTGGCATTCCACCACGTTGTCACTTAACCTTCCCGAAATGCGATCAACAATTAAATCTTGACCGTCGATCTAGTTTCCGATCCAACAGTCCAAATTTCACCCGATCATCAGAACTGATCAAAAGATCTTTGTCATTCAATCAACCCCGCTTGATCTGATAGTTGATATTGATTTTGGGTGGATAACTTGCGAGAAGAATACCCGCCCGATAAAGCGGTTTTCTCTCTCCTGTCTCCTGCCACGCGTCGGTCGATGAATGGTATCAGGTGATCAAACCTAAATACCACTTGCAGCCTTGAGTTCACTTGATGAAGCCACTTACCGCTTATGGAAACTATGCTATCAATAGTTAATCTGGGTATTCCATCCTCCAGTTTCAACGATATGATTTAATCTTCACCGTCTATTTCCCTTCATTGGTTTCTTGGCTTTTCCTTAGGAATTTTAGGAAAATTCCGCATTCTCCATTATAGTCAGATATTCTTGGTCTTTCTTTGTTCCGCTGTAAAACTCAATTGCGCCTGCTTCTGGCTGATCCTTCCATCCATTCACATGGAAATCTCGATTTCTACATGCCTAGATCCAATATAATGTTCCTGGTCTAACACCTTCCAATATTCTTTGCTCTGATATGTTCCTCTTTGCTTCTTTTGATGAATTCTTCCTCTTGGTTCTTCTTGGGTATACATTACACGCGATACTTCTGATATGGCTCCTTCGATGGGGCTCCTCCTCAATCTTCCGCTCTTACACTTGCTTATCTTCTCTGCTTTGATAGCTTTGCTCTGATAGCTCCTTGGCTTCATATTGCCATTAATGACAATCTAGATCAACAATCTCCCCCTTTGTCATTGATGGCAATATTCTTCTTCTCTCCCCCTTTGATATCAGTGGCAAAGGAGTGCACAAGGACTCCCCATGTTGAACTGCTCCCCCTATCCTGCAACAACTTTATGAATCAACTTAAGTGATGCTAAAGAGATAACCCCCATCTTTTGACGAATATGTTCAAATGCTTCTCGAGGAAGAGGTTTTGTGAAAATATCAGCTATCTTCTCCTTAGTATTGATATATTCCAAGATGATGTTTTGTTCAGCCACTTGTTCATGAAGGAAATGATACTTGATTGGTATATTTTTGGTCTTTGAGTGCATCACTGGATTTTTGCTAAGGCTGATCGCACTTGTGTTATCACAATAGATGGTAATTGGTTGATTTGTACATATGTTGACATCTTTTAGAGCTTTCTTCATCCATAGTATTTGAGTACAAAAATCTGCGGCAGCTATATGCTCGACATCAGCTGTAGATAGTGATATGGATGTTTGTTTTTTGTTGAGCCAAGCTACTAAACAGTCTCCCAGAAATAATGCATTTCCACTAGTACTTTTCCGAGCATCGACACTTTTGGCCCAATCATCATCGGTGTATGCAGTCAAAGTAAGAGTTGAGCTCTTAGAGTACCAGAGACCGAAATCAAGAGCTCCTTTCAGGTATCTGAGAATTCTTTTTATAGCCAAAAAATGGGATTGTTTAAGATCTGATTGAAATCTTCCAACCATTCCTACTGCTTGCATAATGTTAGGTCTTGTAGCAGTTGTAGGCTTTGCTTCTTATAGAATATCCAAGAAAGATCCCTTCGTCAACCCGTGAATCAAATTTTCCTGGTGATTCATCATTGATTTTTATGAAGCACTTGCTTCCAAAAATCTTGAAGTATTTTACTGACACAGGTCTTCCTTTCCATAATGCATAAGGAGTCTTTTCATTATTTCGTCTCAATTGAGTTCGATTCAATGTATAGACAATTGTCTTGACTGCTTCTTTCCAGAATTTTGTTTGCAAGTTAGCCGCTATTAACATTGTTCTTGCCATTTCTTGAACTGTTCGGTTTCTTCTTTCAACTACCCCATTTTGCTTTGGTATTCTAGCAGTAGAGAGTTCTATTTTAATTCCATGTATTTTACAGAATTCATCAAATTCTTTGATGTGAATTCTCCCCCTCTATCTTTTTTGAGACACTAACCTTAAGGGCTCCAACCCTCTGCTGTAACTGTCTGGATTTGTTTAGTTGTATTTCTCTGCTCCCAACCCTACTGGACCTATAACTTACTTCTGTCCTCCTGTTCCTTCTACTTTTGCCAGAACTTCGACTCCCTTTTTTTCTTACAGTTTGCTAGCACCTCAAACTTTTCCTTGTTCTCTGTTTTATATGCCTGATACTCCTGACCTTTGGCTTCCGCTCGTTTCCTCTTCGCTTGCTTGATATTTCAGCTTCCTCTGCGCTCACTCTTCGACTTCCTCTGTCTCTTCGGATTCATCAAATTCTTACAGGACACGTTAATGCAGAAGAGAGGCCGTATTATAATAATATTGTGTATTAAAGAAATAACTATATTAGAGAGGCCCCCCATTTTTTTCAATATTCATACAATGGACCCAACATTCTTTACAACAATCACACCACTTGTTTAATCGCAATTACGGCTTCCACAGTCACAACTCTTTGTCTTCACGATATAACATTGTCGATGCCCCTTAACATCCTCTGTCCTCTTGTAACAATATCATAGATTAACATAGTTAGAAATATATAATGGGTGGTCCCACATGCCACATTACAATCTCAATCGCAATCGCAGCTTTTAGGAGGTCTTTTATAAGTCATGTCTGTAACATCGTCGATGGCCAATTACTGATTGCCCCTACTGGATGAAATATTATTATAAACTGTTGTTAATAACTCATCGGGTCCATAAATCCATCATAATCAGCGGATTTAACATCCCTTAGAGACTAGCGACACAACGGATGCGATATTACATTAGGGTAGTCTATAATGGAGCCATGGGTCTGCATATATTATTGCAATCTATAATATATATATACTCCTCCGCTTTATTCATCTTTACCTTTGTTATCTCTGACCTTTGATCTCTCTTCATCGCTATTGGCCCATCGCATATTGGCATTCCACCATGTTGTCACTTAACCTTCCTGAAATGCGATCAATGATTAAATCTCGACTGTCGATCTAGTTTCCGATCCAACGGTCCAAATTTCACCCGATCATCAGAATTGATCAAAAGATATCCATTGTTCAATCAACCCTGCTTGATCTGATGGTTGATATTGATTTTGGGTGGATATGCGAGAGGAATACTCGCCTGATAAAGCAGTTTTCTCTCTCCTATCTCTTTCCATGCTTGGTTGATGAATGGTATTGGGTGATCAACCTTAAATACCACTTACATCCTTGAGTTCACCCGATGAACCCACTTACCGCTTATGGAAACTATGCTATCGACGGTTAATCTTGGTCTTCCATCCTCCAATTTCAACGATATGATTTAATCTTCACTATCCATTGCCCTTCATTGGTTTCTTGGCCTTTCCCTAGGAATTTTAGGAAAAGTCTACATTCTTCGTTATAGTCAGATATTCTCGGTCTTCCTCTGTTCCACTGTAAAACTCAATTGTGCCTACTTCCGGCTGATCCTTACATCCATTCACATGGAAATCCTGATTTCTACATGCCTAGATCCAATATAATGCTCCTAGTCTGACACCTTCCAACATTTTCTACTCTGATATGTTCCTCTTTACTTCTTTTGATGAATTCTTCCTCTCGGTTCTTATTGGGCATACATTACATGCAATACTCCCGATATGGCTCCTTCGATGAGGCTCCTCCTCAATCCTCCGCTCTTACACTTGCTTCTCTTCTATGCTTTGATAGCTCTACTTTGATAGTTCCTCGGCTTCATATTTCCATTAATGACAATCTAGATCAACACTTTTCAACAAATTTACAATGATATAAACTTTGTTCACTTCTAAATACTAGTCACAAAATTGTGTGCTTCTAAAACTCTCTAAAACTTTTGCTACCATGCCCACAATATGCATGCCATAAGGATTCTACAAATACATGCCCATAGGCATAAAATGCACGTCACAAGGCTTCTAAAACACAAAAAATATTTCACATTATTAATAATTTGAGAATATATTAACATAATTTAATAATTGATATGAGATGCCTTTACAATTACAATAAGAACCCAATAAATATGTCTCCTAGGGTCATTTTGCATAAGGACATGTCTTTAATACTAGTTTCTAAATTAAATTATTATCTGCATTTCTATTATTGGTTGTTAGTGTTATGCATTGTTTCCCTTTTAAGGAATTGTTTGTCCTCAAAGCATGGAAAATAGGATTCTTTCTAGTTGAGCACATTTTTATTGAATGAAATTTATATCCATTTCTTGCCCCTTTTTTTATTAATTGTAATGGATTCTTCTTGAGATTGGAACCTTCAACACCATATAATTTAGTGTTGACTTTGTGTTGTAGCAGCGGCAACACCCTCCAAAATAATGGCTTGCATCCAAATTTTAGAGCCTTCCTTGGTTTCTCCTTTGATGGTTGCAAACACTCGAGCTTAGCCCATGCGCTCTTGTGAAATCTTTCCACCTTTTTACTTGTTCGACCAACAGTGATCTTTTGCCATGTTGATTGCTTTGACATGCTTGTGATCTAATTCTAGTTAGTTTTAAGGATTACCTTTGAAGGATTGTCTTTGTGTGTTTGGTTTGTCTTCGCTATGTAAACATCCGTTGTACTCACATAAAAAGTTGTAAACAATGTCGCGCAAGTGTCATCACGGTCGTCCGAAGGTCTATTACAAGTGTTGGACTTGTCATTCTCAACTCCAAGACAATCTCACCGAGGGCATGTTTTGTCTTGTCGTCATGGTGGTCTATGTTGTCTCGCCGTCAAGTATGCCGAGTGTATTTCCACGGTGTCAATCTGCACAAGTTTTCTTACTTTCGACACTTAGCCATTTTCCTGAAAATCTGCTTGACTGAGCAGCCCTCTTCCATCAGACCCCGACTGAGTTGCATTGTCCAGTCTCAGCTCTCAGTGAGCTTGCTCTGCTTCCTGGAACTATGTAGTTATTGAGGCTATCCTCTAGGTCAAATGTACTACGCAATCCTAGAGGTGAGCAACCTGTCTACCTCCAAAAATTGTGCAGAAACCACTTCCCTGCCCAACTGAACATCACATTTCTCAAGCACAGTCATAAACCCTCCTTTCTCGTTGGAAGCCTGCACTCCTATGGGACCTGGGTTTGCACTTCTCCCCAAAATTTTTCAGACATGACCAGCTGGCCATCTGCTACCTTTCTCTGCACTGTGCCCTAGAATTGCGAGTGCTGCCCAGTTGACCCTTGTTGCCTTGCTCTGCCTTGCCTCTAGAAATTGCACATGCATGTCTAGTAGTTCCCCTATTGACTTGCACTGTTCCCAGAGATTGTGTAGTCATTTCCAACAGATCCCTCTGCAGCCCTGCTCTATATTCCCTTTGGAAATTGCGCAAAACTGACTAGCAGTCCCTCTGCAGCCTGTTCTATCTTCCCTCTGAAAATTGCACAAATGCTACCTCCCTCAGGTTCCCACCTTGCAACTAACACTAGTGACTCTCAAAGTGCAATCTTGCCTCCTAGTGATCACTGCACAATTTTTCTTGGCAGTACAGGTTGTCCTCCCGGAATGCCTCATCCCAACCTAAGTTATGCTGTGCGCTATCTGAATGAGTTGTCCTCCTTCCCCATCACCTGAAACACGAGAGCGATGCATCATGTTAGACTAGGAGGTTTTGGATTTGATGTCGTTCCGTCATGAGTGAATTGCAGGAACAAGTACACTAGTAGATCATGGCGAGATGATGAATGGGATGAAGAAGGAGCACACATGTTAGAAGACTTTCTTGTAGTTGGATGAACATACTAAGCATATTAAGAAACAAGTGAAAGGAACACATATATTGAACCATCAAGTAAGACCAAGACCGTCGAAGACCCCTCAATGCTATGCCATGGGAAGGAGAAGACAAAGCACACCACGAGTACATCCATCACTCAACAATGTAACATTTTGACATGGACAACATAGTCAGCCAGCACATGTCAGCAGTGTCACGTCGAGTTGTGTCATGAGTTGTATTGGCCACATCACCACTATGGGCCATATCCGTTGTAACTGAATGTAATGTGAAGTGAAGTCCAATGGACACACACAAGAAGTTAAAGAGTCATTTCAGTTGAAAAGTCATGGGAAGTTGAACAGTCACAAGGGTAGTCCAAGAGTCACAAGGGTCAAGCATCACTCTTGGCTACATATACCCCTCCCATTGTTTGAGCAAGGACTTTTCACCTTGGCTCCTCCAACATAGACTTGAGAGTCTGTACTCTGTTATTTGAGGAGCGAGAAGTGGCTCCAATGTCCCACTACTGAGACTAGTGATGTATGGTGTACAGATGTGTCTTGGGACTTTTTCTTAATTTAGAAGCCTGTTTCAGGACAGCAAGTTTTCACTCATGTTTTGTAGATATTTGTAAGACTACTCTTTAAACATTTGTAATGCATGCTTGCTTAACCTGCACTAATATAGTTGAACTAGTTTGGTTATTTTGATACTTACATTGTTGAAGATGTGTTGTATTGTTTATCACTTCCGTCTCATCCGTGTGGACTAATCCACAAGGCATTAGACATACCATTCTTGTTTTCTCAGTTATAAAAACCGTCACCCTTGTGTGGACTACTTTGTTGGATGGTGTACGTGTTTTCCCTTGCACTTTGATTTTAACGATTGCTACATCCGCTGTGGAATATTCTGTTGGATGTTGGACAAACCCTTGTTGTTTTTGCATGTCTCTCCCTTGGTGGTACTACTACCTCTCATCTAGAGGCTCACTTTTACCCTCTCCCTTATAGTAAGAGAACCCGAACACAAAGTTACATTACACACTCACCATGCATACTCACCTCACTTTTTGAAAATACAAGCATAACACTCTCATGTGCTGAACAACAAGAGCTAAGGCAAATATCTAAGATAATAACAACTGGGCCATCATACTGGATGGGACTCCTACACCAAACTGTGTGAGGTCTAGTTGGGACTTCATATGGGGATATCCCCTGAATGTTGGTGGGTCTAACATCGTCAACATTTCTGGCACTAGAAGGAGGGTCACCCGCAGTTTATGGCTAAATGTCCTACCAACCCCACTTATCTATCATCTAGTCAAGGCAGTAACACGAACTCCCTCTCTCCCACACGCAACTCTGAAGTTGGTTATTCCTCACCTCCCAAATCTGAACAAGAAATTTCGTATCAACACATCCGCATTGTCCGTCCCATCACACGTCAGTTTTCTAAATTTTTTGGACTGATTCCTGGAGTGCACACTCTTCCCTATTCACAGAGGAAGCAAGAGACTACTCCCATAGGAGTGGTAGTCTCATATGTGGAAGAAGAAATCCTCACCACTCTTGAAGAGCTAGCAAAAGCTGTTGAAAATGAAGAGGAACCTCTAGTTTTCCTTGAAGGAGAAGGAGATAACCTGTTACTCTTGGGCTCAGGTTCCGACGAAGGAAACAGAGGGGAAGGCAGAGGGGGAGGTTGAGGTGGAGATGAACCAATAGATTCAAAGGTTGAACCATCAGATTCAGAAGAAGAGGACAATATGGTTGACCAAAATCTGGAATGGATGACACAGGGCCCATTGGCACTCATGGGTGTCTTACATATGATGCCAAGACTCGCATAGAAGATGTTAACAAAGTATGACCTTGATAGAGCAGTGAAGGCGGAAGATCATCTAGACACGTTCTACCTACATCTGCAGACACTTGAGGTACATTATGATGATGTTGCATGTAGACTTTTTCCATGTACCTTGGATGGAAGAGCAGCTGTATGGTACCACAACTTTCCTATCAACTCCATTCAGAACTAGGGGGTGTTCAAGAGAATTTTCCTTGAGAAGTTTGTTGAAGACAAAACCCCCACCATGTTGCTAAAAGAGTTGGGTAGTCTCAAGATGGAGAAGAAAGAAAAAGTGAAATACTTTAGCCAGAGGTTTAACCGTATCTTGAACAAGTCACTACAGACACCAAACTTCACAAATCCATCACAGCTGAATACTACACATCTGCACTATCAAGTGTCGACCAATAGTTCGTCAAGTGAGCTACAAAACCCACACTTTTTGAAAATTTCGAAGAGGCAATTGATGTGGAGAAAGAACTGCACGCTATTGGAGTCGTTGTAGATGATGAATCAACTAAGGACTCCAATGACATGAGCAAGAGGTCTCAAGCTACTATGAGTAAGGAAAAGGAAAAAGAAGCAAATGAAATCGAAAACCTTACTCATTTCGTCAAGTCCTTGACAACCGAAGTTTCCGAACTCAAGCAGCGAACAAGCGAGAAATTTGTGAATAGTAGGCCTCCCAAATTTGTGCAAAAGAAGAACTCAGCTTCGAGCAGCAGCAGTCACCCGACCAAAACTACGTAGAGCTCTAACCTTATGTTCAACATGGATGAAATCACAACATATCATTATTGCACATTGCATGTCAAACTAAATTCAAAGAGGACTTGCCAAGGATGGAACCAAGGAATGAGTGCCCTGGCTACACAGTTGACTCACCAATCTATGGCCAGTGAGCAGGCTGAACCGGAGCATGAACACGAAGAAGAAGATGATGCATCTGATGAAGCTCCAAGTGTTGGGCATGTAATCAACATGTATCAATGTGCTAACGCTGCCCAGAGGACAACCACTGAGAAGGAGCCTCCAAGCGACTGTTCGAACCCAAAGAAAAATAGTCGATACAATTTGAGGAGTCAAGCGGCCCCCACTATTTTTGAGATACCGAGAGAAAAAGTAAGACATCATCTACTCAAAACAGTTGATTTGGCAGTCAGCTCAACACAGAAAACCAAAGGCAAGTCTGATAAGACAACTACATCTAAAAGTACGTCTGTGAGCAGCAAAGACAAAAGCAGCGCACCGGACAACACAAACACAAGTCTACCCCCAAAGACCTCGGTGAGTCTTTTCACTCTGGATTACAACATTTTTGAAGACATGAAAAAGATCCGTGTGAACATCTCTCTCTATGAATTAACCAAGATCACGGGTCAACATGATATTCTTTTGTGTACACTGGGGCAAACCTCCATAGATAGTGTTGTCTCATCCAACAAGGGACCAAGAAAGTCTACCGACACACTTGCACTCGTGCTCAACGCTCTTCGCATGGAGGAAGTGAACTCGCTCTGCCCACCGTTTCTATTGTCATTTGAAATATTCAACTTCAATGTTCACAACTGTTTGGTTGATTCTGACACGTTAGCCAATGTCATGCCACTCTCTATTGCTAAGAATATCAATGCTCAATGGAGTAGCACAACTGCGTAGATCATCCAACTTGACAGAACATGTGTGCCAGCCATTGGTGAACTCCAAGATGTGATCATTCGGTTATCATCTGATGGACGAGTTCACCAGTGCATTAACATTGTGATTGTGGACATCCATGAAGCATATGGCTTATTGCTCAGTAAAGATTGCTCCAGTAAGCTACAAGGCTACTTTTCTATGGACTGGTCACACTTATGGCTTCCGTACAAGGGAAGAAACAACCAGATCTGGGTGTTGTCGGAAAGATATATGAAGCATAACGTTACTCCCTTGAATGGTGAAAATGAAACATTGGCTTTTGTAGAACTTATGTTTGACAATTTCTTTCTGGAAACAAAGCTGGGGTGTTATCTCACACAGCCAGCCCCAACCCCACTAGACACAAAGTTGGGTCTCCTTCCTTGCTCAACTGGAGAAGATGAAACTTCTACCATATATTGTAATAGTAACAGCATGATGACATTAGTACTAGCGTGACAAGTGGTCCTTGTACAGATAACATGTGGACCCTATACTTTTATGGATCCAAGGCACAAGAGGGATCTGGAGCCGGTTGTGTTTTGACGGACCCGTTGCAAAGGAAACACTTAGGCTCAAGCTGGTTGGAGTTCGAGTGCATGACCAACACGACCGAGTATGAAGCACCCGTTTTGGGCTTACAAAAATCCTTCAGCCTCAATGTTGTTGTGCTTAAAGTGTTAGGTGATTCAGAGATCGTGGTATGTCAAGGTCGTAACACCATACACTTTGTTTCACCCCATCTTAAGAGTTACCAACAAGAGGTATGGCGAATTATCTCTAACTTCCAAGATTTCAATATATTTTTTGTACCAAGAATGCGTAATGCAGCTGTAGATGCTCTGGGAAATGCAGCTGCTAGGATGACACTGCTTAGGGATAGATTTTATGTTATAATTTTATATAAGCCATATATCCCGATAATATCACTAATTTACGTGTTTTTGATGATGATCAACAAATACTGCATTTCATGGCCAATGCTGACGTCTTCAAGGACACAACGATAGATGAAGATGAGCATGAATAGTCTCTATAGAGCGCAACTGATGACAGTAAAGGAAACCTCATCCCCAAGGATGTGGTATCACTCAAGAAGCTATATGATCTGCATAACCACTTTTAGGGGCCCGTGAATGCCAAAACCCACAGTTCCACAATGTTGTATGAATAAATCAACCTAGGAAAACTGACAAAGAGCCTGCAGAATTTCCCATTGTAGATCACTTGATAATGCAGTGTACTAAAGCAATATACTAGATCTACTTCTACAACCAAAACTTGCGGAAGCTTTATCAATTTGAGCACAATCAATTAAGAACACATATAACAGAGAATGAGAATTCAATCACACATGAACATAGAAGAATAAATTGGGGAAAGCCTCAGCTAAAAACCCCTCAACTGTGTATCAAAAAAGTGGAAACAATAGTAGAGATTACACAAAGCTTTAGCTCAAAAGCTATCCAGCTCTTCGTCCAATCCCTCAACACAACTCACAGACTGAATAGACACACAATATGCCTTCCTTCAATCCTCCAAGCCTCCTATTTCTTTGTACAGTTTCTCTTGGGGTCCTGAAGCTGCCACCTATGTGAAATTACCTCACACACACTCTCTTACCTCTGATCTAACTACGCCATCCACCAAGGAATGAATTCCTTCTGCATGCAAGAAATATCCTCATGGGAATATTCCTGCAACTAATAGTACACTGTCCCATCATCTCATCTCAACTGGGTCTCTGACTGAGCTGACATGCATGAGTTATTTATGAGAGAATATTCAGTGATCTGGAGTGCAGTAGTTACATGCATGCATGCATTAACTAATTGAACTCACAATTAGTTCCTCCAAATGTTGGAACTAATCTAACTGGACTTAACTTAGTTAAATGAGTTAACTAATTATAACTCAAAATTGCAAATCAACCTTATCTCCTTAACTGATGGATAACTTCCTCAATCAAAGGAATAATTGTTGCATGTCCCCACATAGACTTCATGTTTGATTTCCTCCAACTAATTAACTTAGGATGAATTAATTAATTATTTTTCAAACAAATGCTAAGATCAAATTCAAATTTTAATTCTCAATTTTAGTTCAGGGACTAACTAAAATTGGAATGTATCCTAAAATGCTATTTATAGCACTACTAATTTTAGCACTTCTATGTTTAGCATTTCTTGTTGCTATTTTCAACACTCCCTCTCAACAAGAAAGGGATTATCAGTCACCCCAATCCTGTCTCTATGGAACTCGAACTTGCATTTTGACAATGCCTTAGTCAAAATATTTGCATCCTGTTCCTCGGTTGAAACATACAACAACAACATGATCCTCTTCACCACACAGTCTTGAAGATGATGATACCGGATATCGTTGTGCTTGGACCTGTCATGAAATACTGGATTCTCAGAGAGTTCGATACAACTATGATTATTGCAATAGATCATTGTTGGATCCATCCTCTGACCAAACAATCCAACTAGAATCTTCCGCATCCAAATGGCCTCACATGTTGCCTGATTGGAAACCATGTATTCAACCTCTGCTGAGCTAAGTACAACTGAACTCTGTTTCCTACTGTACCAAGAAACTATAGCTGAATCAAGGTTGAAGATTCCTCCTGAAGTGCTCTTCTCGTCTGATGGACTCCCTGTCCAGTCTGCATCTATGAACCCTTGAAGCTTCACTCCCTCTGTCCATCTGTACCACAATCCATACGGAGATGTGCCTCTGAGGTATCTCATCACATGCTTCACTGCCTTCCAAAACAACTTGGTAGGCTGAACCATAGCTTGACTTAGCTGGTTCACCGCAAAGCACAAATCTGGTCATGTGTTCACTAGATATATCAATGAACCCACAAGCTGTCGATAAACAGTAGCAGCTACTACCTCACTTGAAGTAGCATCCTCCTTCCTCCAGTTACTAGCTAGAAGAGTCTGCATGGGCTTGCACTTCTCCATGTGGAATCGTCTAAGTATCTCATTGGCATACTTGCCTTGAGACACAAACACTTCCCCATCCTTCTGTCACACCTCCATGCCTAGAAAGTAATGCATAAGGCCCATGTCCTTCATCTTGAACTCTCTTGCAAGATCCTCCTTGCAAGACTTGATCAATTGATCATCACTTGTCAATATAAGATCATCCACATAAAGAACAATGATCAATGGCTTACCTTCTACCATGATGTGGTAAAGGTTTGCATCTGCTTCGCTCTTGGTGAAGCCCAACCTGGTGAAATAGCTGTCGATCCTAGTGTACCAAGCATGAGCTGCTTGCTTTAGCTCATACAAAGCCCTCTTGAGTCAGCACACATGTGACTCATGATTGAAGGTCTCAAATTCTTCCGGCTGCTCAATGTACACCTCTTCCTCAATCTTGCCATTGAGGAACACAGTCTTTACATCCATCTGATGTATCTTCCAACCCATCTGAGCTAATAGTGCCAACATCGATATGATAGATGAATACCTTGCTACAGGAGCAAAGGTATCATCATAGTCGATCCCCTCAACCCGTGAGAAACCACGGGCAACAAACCTTGCCTTATGTTTCTCAACACTGCCATCATTTGCCTGCTTTACCTTGTAAAGCCATCCGGAACTCACCCCTGACTTGTCCTGAGGTCTTGGGACAGCATCCCAAACACAGTTCCGAATGATGGAGTCGTACTACTCCACCATAGCATCAACCCAGATTGGTTGATGCACTGCTTCCTCGAATGGAGAAGGTTAGGTCTCTACACACTCACTAACCAGGGCCATGTAACTAGTGTACCGCTCGAGTGACCTCCACTGTCTCCACTGAGAAGATGGTTGTCCCGCATTCTCTCACACATCTAGCATCAACCTGTCAGCTTTCCTTGAGTGTTTCTGCCCATCTCTGGAAGACTCTGCATGAGTGGATGTCTCCACCCCCGGATCCTCTGCATGTAGCTACTCCACATTAGTCTGAGTGTCCTCCTCCTTAGACACTAAAATTTCCTCCTCTAGATGCAACTTGAGCTCCCTCTCAAGTGATACTCGCATGGCTTTTTGCTCGTCGAACTTAAGATCTCTGTGTACCACTCTCCTCTGACTGGTAGGCAGGAACACCCAATAGTTGTGGGGTGTATCAGTGTATGCCACAAGTATCCCCAAATCAGTTGTTGGATCTAGCTTCTTCTCGGCATCTTTGGTCACATGGCAATAAACCAATGATCCAAAAATCCTAAAGTGACTCACATCTGGTCACTTCCAGGAATAGGCTTCCATTGGTGTCTTTATCCCTAGTATACGGTGCTGTATATTGCTGTATTGCATGCCTCAACCCACAAATGAAGTGGTAGGATTTGGTCATCGAGCATTGCTCGAGCTGCTCCCATAATTGATCTATTCTTTTTTTTGGCCACCCCATTCTACTGTGGGTTATGAAGTGTTGTCAACTCCTGTTTAATTCCTTCTACTGCGCAGAGGTCCTTAAACTGTTGGGAGACATACTCTCTACCATTGTCGCTACACAAGGCTCTTATTTTATTTCTAGATTCTTTCTCTGCCAAGGCTTTAAACTCACAAAACCTTGAGAAGGTCTAATCCTTCTTTTGCATAAAGTAGATCCAACATCTATGAGAAAAATCATCAATAAAAATAACATCGTACCTTTGTTTAGAGGTGGAGGCTGTAGAGAATGGTCCACACACATTTGTGTGAACTCACTCTAGGATTTCTCCAGCTCTACTATCTTGATCCTGAAAGGAAGATTTCGCATACTTACCCAAGGTACAACCTTTGCATGTATCCGTCTGCTATAGTTTTCCCTTGGGAAGTCCGATAGAAATCTGCTACATGATCTTCAAGGCCCTATGGTGGAAGTGACCCAATCTTCTATGCCATAACTTTCCAACATCTTGGCTCTGCACCAACTCTGCCTTGGAACTCAATGTAGCACAATCATCTACCTCCAGCTTGTAGAGATTCTTAACTCGAATCCCAATCCTCTTGGTCTATCCAGTGCCGATATGCCTTAGGAATACCTTTCCTTTACTAAAGACTACATCATAGCCTTTGTCTTCTAGCATAGCGACGATCACAAGATTCTTCTTCAGACCCGGTACATACTTTACATCAGTTAGGGTGAGAGGAGCTCCATGCTCCCTCTAAAACACAACCATACCTTCACCTGAAACACGGTACTTTCCATCATCTCCCATCTTGATCTGCATCTAGAGATCCTTCTCCTCCAAGGTACTAAAAAGATTCTTGTCACCAGTCATGTGGAATGAAGCTCCACTGTCCAGGTACCAAACACATCCCACCATGGATGAAACCATGCATGTGATGAGAGAGAAATCCAATTTGAACTGTGAGGCCAGTGCCTCACCATCTGATCCCTTCGAGGATCTCTTCTTGGATTTCTTCTGTGGACAATTCATAGCATAATGGCCCACCTCATGACAATGAAAGCATCTCACTTTCGATTTGTCAAAATTCTTCCCACCATGGGAAGAACTGGATTTGGAATGGGACGCCTTCCCTTTCCCTTTCCTTGCCTTACTAGCTAAGGCTAGATTTTCTTCATCATCTTTTTTTGATGAAGATCCATCTCTGGTGCTTCCTTTTATCTCCTCCTGCATCAGATCTTACCAAAGTCGTTCCCAATCTAGCAGTTTCTCTCTTCCATTTACTGATTCTTGGTAACTATACCAGCTCTTAGGAAGACTAAGGAGAGCAAGACTCACCATGTCATCATTAGCTACTGTGATCCCTACACTTCCAAGCTAATCCTTGCAGGTGGTGAGCTTGTTCAGATATGTAGAGATCGCGTTGCCCTTTTCACACTTGATTTTCCAAATCTTGTCTTTTAGCGCTAGCTTCCTCTAATCGTTGCTATTCTGATATAGATCCTTCAATGTTTTCCACATTGAAAATGGTGTCTCCTTCCCATGGAGACTCGAGACTATGTGGTCTTGAACTCCCTCCAGAAGGATTCTCCTTGCTCTAGCCACACATTTCTTCCATTCTGCAATTCTTGGGTATTAGTTGCTATTGGTTTGGGGACTTCTTGATCAATGAAGTACTTTAGATCATTTTCCTCTAATACTACTTCCGTGCGATCCTTCCTGGAAATATAATTCGAGTTGCCATCAAGGGCATACTCATGTCTTAAACTGTTGAATGCCAATGGTGAAATTTGAGATGTGATACAAATTCGAATTCTATAATCAGGAACTTCAAACTTGGAACTTCTCCCTTCTTTGTACGCTGTTCTCGACTTTGATCACCTTTTCTCTGATACCATGTATAATTTCCCACTGTAGATCACCTGATAATGCAATGTACTAAAGAAATATACTAGATCTACTTCTACAACCAAAAATTGCGGAAACTTTATCAATTTGAGCATGATCAATTATGAACACATATAACAGAGAATGAGAATTCAATCACACATGAAAAAAAAATAATAACCTGGGGAAAGCCTCAGCTAAAAACCCCTCAACTGTATATCAAACAAGTGGAAACAATAGTAGAGATTACACAAAGCTTTAGCTCAAAAGCTATCCAGCTCTCAGTACAATCCTTCAACACAGCTCACAGACTGAATAGACACACAATATCCCTTCCTTCAATCCTCCAAGCCTCTTATTTCCTTGCACGGTTTCTCTTGGGGTCCAGAAGCTACCACCTGTTTGAAATTACTTCACACACACTCCCTGACCTCTGATCTAACTGCACAATCCACCAAGGAATGAATTCCTTCTACATGCTAGAAATATCCTCATGGGAATATTCTTGCAACTGATAGTACACTATCCCATCATCTGATCTCAGCTGGGTCTCTGACTGAACTAACATGCATGAGTTATTTATGAGAGAATATTCAGTTATCTGAAATGTAGTAGTTACATGCATGCATGCATTAACTAACTGAACTCACAATTAGTTCCTCCAACTGTTGGAACTAATCTAACTAGACTTAACTCAGTTAACTAAGCTAACTAATTACAACTCAACCTTATCTCCTTAACTGATGGATAACTTCCTCAATCAAAGGAATAACTGTTGCATGTCCCCACATAGACTTCATGTTTGATTTTCTCCAACTAATTAACTCAGGACGAATTAATTAATTATTTTTCAAACAACTACTAAGATCAAATTCGAATTTTAATTCTCAATTTTAGTTCAGGGACTAACTAAAATTGGAATGTATCCTGAAATGCTATTTATAGCACTGCTAATTTTAACACTTCTATATTTATAATTTCTTGTTGCCATTTTCAACATATCCAAGGTTCGTAAATCTTCGTACATGTTGCACACCAGAAGAACGACAAGCTTTTGTCTGCTTGTTAAAATAGTACCGTGATGTGTTCGTGTGGACATATGATGAGTTGAAAACATATGACACATGAATAATCCTGCACGTCATTCCAATAAAAAAAGAGGCTAAGCCTTTTAAGAAGAAGCTAAGGAAGGTACATCCATCACTTGAGCCTCTCATATAGAAAGAATTGACTAAGTTGTTGGATGCTCGGATCATTTACAAGGTTTGTCATTCCATGTGGGTTTCAAACTTAGTCCCTGCTAGAAAGAAGTCTAGGGAGATCCGCCTGAGCGTTGATTTCCACAATTTCAACCGTGTCTCAGACAAAGATAACTACCCAGTGCCATCTATGGAGCACATATTACAGACAGTATATGGATCAGAGATGTTTTGTTTGCTAGATGGTTTCTTAGGATACAATCAAGTTCTGGTAGCAGAGCCTGATAGACTGAAAACAAATTTCTGTACCAAGTGGGGTACGTTCGCTTACTGTAGAATGTTGTTTGGGTTGGTAAATGTAGGCGCTACATTTCAGCGCGCAATGGACATCACTTTCCGTGGGCTCATTAGATAGAGTGTAGTGGTCTACCTCAATGACATGACAGTCTTCTTTAGACATTGGTCAGACCACCTACGTCATCTCAAGAAAATCTTTGAGCAATGTCGAAAGTACGTGATATCCTTGAATCCCAAGAAGAGCGTCTTCGCAATGTCTAAGGGTAACCTCCTTCAGCACATCATTGCCAAGAGTGGGATCAAGGTAGATCCAAATGGATTCTAGACCATCACGCAAATTCCTCATCCCATGAACAAAAAAGCTATGCAGTCCTTTTTGGGGAAGATCAACTTCCTTAGAAAGTTCATCTCTGATTATGCACAAATTTTCAAACCCATACAAGAGATGACCAAGAAGGACGCAGTGTATGGTTGGGGAAAGAAGGAAAAGGAAGCATTTTCTTGGATTAAGCAAGCTATAATAGAGGCACCTGGACAATACAACCTAAACTTCAACAAAGATTTCTTGCTCTACGCATTTGCTTTTGATACTTCACTCGCTGTTGTGGTCACTCAGAAAAACAAGCTGAACAATGAACGTCCCATCTCTTTCATGAGTGCGAGCTTGCAAGGATCTGAATTGAACTACCCAACTGTGGAAAAACAAGCATATGTTGTATACAAGGAGGTTAAACATTTCAAACCCTACCTCTTGAAAAATCATTGCATTGTCTTTGTGCCACACCCAATAGTCAGATCACTACTTGTTCAACAAGAGTTGGATGAGAGTCGGGCGAACTGGATGACTGGACTTTAAGAGTATGATTTTGACATCAAGCCAGTTCACACCATAAAGGGTCACAGTCTTTGCAGATTAGTAGCTGAAGTAGTACATGTACAAGTGGCAGAAGTAGAGCTTTCCGACTAGGAGCAAGAGATTGAAATGTATAATGTTGAGCAATCCCCCCCAATTCGCACATAAACTCTTGATATGCAAATGTGCCCTAGTACTTTGAGAATGGCACCATGCCCTCTCACTTCTCTATGTAGTAGAAGAGGGCACTTCGACTGAAAGCTTTATCTTACCAATGGTGAATGGAGTGCTTCACAGAAAACATCACAACGACGTTTTGCTCAGGTGCTTGGAGACAAAGGATTTGGAAAGGGTGTTATGTGATCTCCATGGCGGACCAGCTGAGGGTCACTTCGCTAGAAATGAAACAATGCACAAGGTCATACAGTCTGGTTTCTACTGGCCTACACTATTCAAAGATGAAAAGGCCTATACCCGCAAGTGTTCGGTCTATCAAAGATGTGCCAAAAAAAAGCAAAGGTCAGCAGCCCCGCTGCAGCCTATTGCAGTGGATGAACCATTCCAACAGTGGGGCTTGGACATCATTGGGGAAATTTTCCCACATTCATCAAAGCAGCACCACTATATCTTAACTGCTACAGATTACTTCACGTGGTGGACAAAAGTAGTTATGCTAAAACAAGTGAATGACCAGGAAGTCATCAAGTTCTTAAGACAAAACATCATCTCAAAGTTTTACATTCTTGTATCACTTGTTTTTTACAATGCGACGTACTTCTCTTCATTAAAACTTTATGACTTTGCATTTCAAAATGGTATTGTGTTAAAGCATTCAGCTAAATACTACCCACAGGGAAATGGTCTTACCGAGTTTATGAACAAAAATATTATCTGCATCATAAAAAAGACCATTTACTCTAAAACAACGAAATTAACATTTCGCTCTGGTGAATACTCTATGGGATGACCGAGTCACACCCAAACCCTCTTTGAATACATCCCCCTATTTCCTGGTATGCGGAAAAGAAGCCATCCTGCTGCCAAATATCTACTTGTCTAATCTCCAAGAATCCCAAGGCAAGTCGTGTCCATTGATTTAGCATAGGATGGACACATTACACAAGTTGTAGGAAGAAAGGGTGAAAGCAAAAGAAAAGTTCACACTTCACCAGAACCATGTCAAGATATGGTTCGATAAGAATTCTGCAAGGAAGACTAGCTTCAATGTGGGAGACTGTCTTGAAGTGGGATAAACCCCATGAAGACAAAGACAAACTTACAAAGTTTCAGTCCCTATGGCTTGGCCCATTTACCAGTTCACGAGAAGCTTGGCCAATACACGTATCATTTATAATCACTTGATGGGAAGATTGACACTCTCCCTATCAATGGCCAAGACTTAAAATGTTATTTTCAATGATCTAGGGCTGTGCCCCACACCGTGTACATACTTCTTTCATTATTGTTATGTTATTTTCTTTGATTTATTGTTTTGTTCTTTGCTTTGTTGATTTTATCTCATTTTTGTTCAGTTGTTTGTTTTGTAAATAAGTGTTGTCCCACACTGCATTCTGGCTTCCGAATGTACATGTGGCTAAAGTTCAAAGAGTCTTGTGACACTGTAGCACTTGGTTAATCCTGTGTACATCTTTGTGTACATCTTCGTGTCGAGTTTGGGAAACCTCATGCCTATACTCAGCTTTCCATTATGTATGTTCAAGCTTATCCAACTAGTAGAAACGGAGAAGGGGAAAATCTAAACGAGCAAACCTAAATTAGAGGTCTTACATGATTCTTTGAAGGAACAACCTCTTCTTCTCTCAATAAGTCAGGATCCCTCTTTCGCCCCAAAAATAAACAAGTGCCTATGCACAATCCTATTTCAAAAAAATAGCAAAGGAAAAAGAAAAGAAAGGCTTCCTGCGCAGAGAGGTTAAGCAAGCAACTCCACCGGGGACTATCCAGGCTCGCTGGTAGTGGAGCAATGTTTGTGTTCCTGCGTGACTCTTCTGGGGTACTGTCCAGGCCTGCTGGCAGTGGAGAAACAACGAAGATGAAAAATTATACTCTGAAAATCTTAAGTTCATGAGCCAAATTACCCTTCCCACTTTGAAACACTGGATTTGGATGAATTTTTGTTTTGTGTTCAATTGAGTTAGTACAAGGTGAACCATGTCTATTTGCGGGGCAAGTGGGGAAGCCAATGTGATCTGCACAACGAATCAATACTTCTTGAAAGGCCAAGGCCCTATGCTGAAATTAAACCAAAACAAAGAAGCTAATATTCAACCAGTGTGTCACCAAGTGTTGTAGCGGTTGCAACACCCTCCAAAATTTTGGCTTGTATCCAAATTTTGGAGCCTTGGTTTTTCCTTTGATGGTTGCAAACACTTGAGCTCACCTCATGAGCTCTTGTGAAGTATTTCCACCTTTTTGCTTGTTCGACCAATAGTCATCTTTCGGCATGTTGATTGCTTTGCCATGTTGTGATATAATTCTGGTCAGTTTGAAGGACTATCTTTGTGTGTTTGGGTTGTCTTCGCTATATAAACATCTATCGTACTAACACATAAAGGCGTAAACAATTTCGCACAAGTTTCGTCATGGTTGTCTGAAGGTCTATCACAAGTGTCACACTTGTCGCTCTCAACTCCAAGATAGTCTCACTAAGGACATGTTTTTCTTATCGTCATGGTGGTATATGTTGTCTCATCGTCGTGTATGCTTAGTATCTGTCCACAATTTTAGTTTGCACAAGTTTGCTTACTTTTGACACTTCCATCGAACCTTGACTGAGCTGCACTGCCCAGTCTCAGTGCTCAGTGACGCTTCTCTACTGCCCAGAACTGCGTTGTGCTTGCGATTGTCCTCCAGGTCAGTTGCATTGCGTAATCCTGGAGGTGAGCAACCTGTTTGCCTCCCATAATTGCATAGAAATCGCCTCCCTATCCAATTAAAATGTGCATTTCTCAAGCACAATCATCAACCGTCCTCCTTGCCTGCTAGAAGCCTGCACTGCTATGAGACCTAGGTCTACAATTCTCCCTAAAATTGTGAAGATATGCCTAGCTAGTCATCTTCTTCCTTGATATGCAATGTTCCCCAAAATTGCACAGAGCTTCCCAGATGACCCTTTCTATCATGCTCTGCTCTGCCTCTAGAAATTGCATAGACATGTTTGGAAGTTCCCCTACTGACTTTCCTACACTATTCCTAGAGATTGCACAATCATGTCTAGCAAGTCCCTCTGCAACCCTTCTTTGTCTTCCCTCTAGAAATTGCATAGAACTAACAATCTGTCCCTCTGCAACCCACTCTATCTTCCCTCTAAAAATTGCACAGAGGATGCCTCCCTCAAGGTCTCACCTTGCAGCTGACATTGGTGACTCTCACTGTGCAATCTTGCCTCCCAGTGACCACTACACAGTTTTTCCTAGCAGTACATGTTGTCCTCTTGGAATGCCTCATTCTAGCCTGAGCTGTGCTCTATGCTGTCTTAGTGAGTTATCGTCCCGCCCTATCACACAGAACATGAGAACAATGAATCATGCTAGAATAGGAGGTTTTGGATTTGATGTCATCTTGTCATGAGTGAATTTTAGGAACATTTACACTGGTATATCTTGGCGAGATGACGAACGTGATGAAGAAGGAATGCACATGCTAGAAGACTTGCTTGCACCTTGACAGATGTACCAAGCATATCAAGCAACAAGTGAAAGGAACACATATATTAAACCATCAAGCAAGACCAAGACCATCGAAGACCCCAAAACACTATGCCATGTGAAGGAGAAGACAAAGCACACCACAAGTACATCCATCACTCAACAACGCAACAACTTCAACAGTTTCATGTCGATTTGTGTCATGACATGTCTTGGCCACATCACCACTATGGGCCATATCCATTGTAATTGAATGTAATGTAAAGTGAAGTCCAATGGACGCACACAAGAAGTTGAAGAGTCATGTCAGGTGAAAATTCATGGGAAGTTGAACAGTCACGAGGGTAGTCCAAGAGTCACAAGGGTCAAGCATCACCCTTGGCTATATATACCCCTCCCATTGTATGGGCAATAAATTTTCACCTTGGCTCCTCCCACATAGCCTTGAGAGTCTGTAGCGTGTTCTTTGAGGAGCGAGGAGTGGCTCCAATGTCCCACTACTGGGACTAGTGATGTATGGTGTACGTATGTGTCTTGGGACTTGGGACTTTTTCTTTATTTAAAAACCTATTTCAGGCTAGCACGTTTTCACACATGTTTTGTAGATGTTTGTAAGACTACTCTTTAAAAATTTGTAAAGCATGTGTTTCTTAACCTATACTAATATAGTTGAACTACTTTGGTTATTTTATTACTTACATTGTTGAAGATGTATTGTATTGTTTATCACCGTTGTCTCGTTTGTGAGGACTACTCCACAGAACATTAGGCAAACCATTCTTGTTTTCTCAGTTATAACGATCATCACCCCCATGTGGACTACTCCATTGGATGGTTGTGTGTTTTTCCTTGCACTTTGGTTTTAACCATCGTCGCATCTGTTGTGTACTACTCCGTTGTTTTCACATGTGTCTCTCCCTAGGTAGTACTACTACCTCTCATCTAGAGGCTCACTTTTACCCTCTCCCTTACAGTAAGATAACCTAGAAACAAAGTTACATTATGCACTCACCAGGAATACTCACCTCCCTTTTTGAAGATACAAGCATAACACTCTCATGTGCTAAACAACAAGAGCTAAGGCTATCTAAGATAATGATAACTGAGCCATCGTATCGGATGGGACTCCTACACCAAACAATGTGAGGTCTAGTTGGGACTTCATACCGGGGAGATCCCTTGAATGTTGGCGGGTCCAACACTGTCAACCCCTTACTATTTAAACTCCATGAGTTATTCCTTAATGTTTTTCATATAAGTTCCTAGCTACATCAACCATTTCGCAACACCGTATCCATTCCTTCAAGCAATAATGGATAGTGTTATGTATGTAGTCCCATCTCTTGTATTTGAATTGAAACCTTATAACATTTTCCTACTTTCTTGAAAATTTTCCCAACTGTAACAATGAGGTGCACAAAATGATTAAGTTGTTTAGCAATAACAATGTCTATAAAATTAGGAGTGTTGTGACAATTCTATCTTTTATGACTCCTTTAAGCATTAGGGTCTTAGGTTGTAGTTTCCTTGTTATAATTGCCAAAGAAATTGGATGTTTGATTTCTTTTTTCTTAGAAATTGCATTCTCTGCTTCTAAAGGTGTGGTGGAATGTATTTTGTAATCATTGGTTGTATTTGGTCCTTTGGATTAATTATCTTTCTTTGGATTTCATTTTCTTCAGTTGCATTTTACTGGCCACATGAGATTGAGGCTAGTGATGCCTTTTTGCAGTGTTTCATCATAGTATAATATGGTTGTGTATTATATTGATTTCATCATTTGTTTTTGTTTTGTTTTTGGTTTTTATATTGATTTCCATCCACTATTTTATAATAACATAATGCCATGTATTAATATCTATGTCTCAATTTCCATTTTTTTTTTCCGCACTTACAACAATTGTTTCACTTATTTTCCCTTCTCTCTAATTCACTACTAGATTTGTCTAAGTCCTTCTTGACTACATAAGTATATAATTCCTTATTGTGGAATTTGTCCCTTGACAACCATTTGTATCCATAATATCTACATTTATTTATCCCTTTCTTCTCTACATCCTACTGCCAATTTTCATCTTCCCTGGTGAATGATGGCCTATTGAACTTTTCTTCAATAATTTTATCCTTCCACTTGGCCTTATCCACAATTAAGATATTGTGTAACTATAAATCATCTTTAATGTATGGATTTATCACAAAAACATATATTTTGATTTGTTGATAATTTGATAACTCCAATACTCATTTGTTAAGGCTTCCCATTCATAAGCGCACTCTCTTCACATCACCCTTTTGTAGTAATCTGGTGATTTTTGCAAAAAATATATATTTTCAGTCACATCTTGAAATCTTTTAAAGAAGCCATTTTTTAATGTGTTCCAACTATAAAAGCACACATTGGTGGTAAATATCCACCACATATGATCCATATTTATGCGAGAACGAAATGAAATACATATTTAAATAGAAACACAGAGCAACAATGAAAACTGAACTTCAATTGAAGAGATGTGACAACTACATGCCTCTGAACTTCCTTACAATGAGGCTTAGGGTACTTTTTATCATAAAGAAGAAGTTTGAAAGCCTAACCCTAAGAGATGAAGCGCCAAGAATTTTGGGCCCTTGGTGGGGTAAGTTGGATTGCCAACTTCCCGAGGTCATAACTTTGGCATACAATCTTTGTTTGGCTATCATAATACTTCATTTAAAATATTTCCATGAGGAGGAAAATAATTACCCTATGAAATAGATTTTGGCACTTTTTTTCCTCCGTTTTCCCAGAAAATGTTTTTTTGGACCTCAAAATAGCTCAAGAAGTTTAGGACTCGAAAAAAATATAAAAAATATTAAAGTGTGCTACAATTAAGGAAACTGAAAGAAATAGTGTTGTGGGTCCAAGTGAAATAGGCGGGTGGCCACCAATATCCACCTAGATTAGTCCTCCACCCTTAGGAAACAATGGTCCCAACTACGTTGAGTGCCTCCATGAGATGGGGAAACTTTTGCTGAAGTTGGTCCCTGGTGAGCCACTTGCCCTAGTACAGGCGTTGTCCAACTATGAAAACTCGATATAGTTGGATCCTCTATTTGTGAGTGTTATTGAGTTGTGTGTCCATGATTCCATCAATTATGTTTTGTTAAATGCAGTCTGAGTGAGCTCTGTTGGTGTCAGTTACTCAACAATGTTTGATGTGTCCAATAATGGTGGAAAATATGTCCAAAGGTGTTCCACATTGAATACGGGGGTGCAAGCCAAGGAATGGGGGGATATTGAGCTCATTTGTGTTGTATCCGATAACCTTGGTGATGGTGTAAGGCCCGTATCGGAGTAGTTGAAGCTTTTGATGGGCTCCAACAAGGCGTTTTTTTTGCAGATGTAACCAAAATTTGTCACCCACCTAAAACTTATGTGGCACCTGATGTTGATCATGCCATTTTTGTACTTGGCATTCAATTTATCCAAGATGTCATGAACCTACTAACAGATGTGCTGAATGCGCTCAATAAACTTGGTGGCTTTATCAACATCAAAATGAACATGAGTAGATTCTTCCTTTGTAGTTGCAAAATCCAGTGCAACATCCAGGGTACATAATGGTTGAAATCCAAGGCCCACTTGAAAGTGGTTGTGGCCAGTCGAGCTATGGAGAGCTTTGTTATAGTTATGTTGCACATAAGGAAGACTTTCATCCCATGTTCACAGATGCTTAGAGTTGTACATGCGTAGTATGTGCATAATCATGTTGATGACCTCTATCAAACCATCAGTTTGGGGGTGGAATGCAGTCGACTTGGTGAGCTTGGTGTCCAACAATAACTAGAGGCTCCACCAAAATTTGTTTATGAACCTTCTATCTTGATCTGACATAATGGTCTATAGGACCTCGAAATGTACCCATACTCATTCAAATAAGAGTTTGATAGTGGGTTCTATTGTGATACTCTTCTTGTAAGCAACCAATATGGCCATCTTAGAAAATATGTCAACGATGACAAATACGTAGTCGTTACCATGCTTGGTAGAAGGAAGGCCATACATATAGTCCATGGAGATGGATTCCTAGGGTTGGCTAGGAGTAGGCAAAGGAGTATATAGACCTTTCTTCTTAATAATTGGCTTGGTGATGGCATATGTAGTGTAAGATTTGATATCTTCTCTAACATTCTGTCGAGGATTTGACCAATAAAAATACTTTTGCAGAACTACCATTGTCGTTTCCACTCCAAAGTGTTGTGTGACCTTATTGTAGTGTGCCTACCAAATCATCTTAGCATGCTCACTTGACGGAACACAAAGGTTTCCTAGGTGGCATAACAATGTGTCCTGGAGGTGGAAGTCTGGAACTTTATTTCCCTCCATCAACATTTGGTATGTGGTGGAAAATTTTGGATCATCTTTGTAAATTTGTGACCACCCAAAAGTCTTGTGCCTACAAGAGTTGAGGACAATGATCAGTGCCAAAACTGGTGGCTAACTGAGGCAACCTAAAACATTATTGGTGCCACCATTTTTGTACTTACTGTTCAGATGAAATTGTTGCAGGTATGTGGACCATTTCTGATGGCAGTTATTCTGCAACTCCCCTTGCATCTGTATAAATTGAAGAGGTCGATGATCTATGTGGATGATTGTTTCCTTTCCAAGTTTGTAATGTTTCCAATATTGGAAATCCTGCATGATGGAATACATTGCTTTATCATAGGTGGAATATTTATAAATTTTATCCCAAAGTGTCTCACTGTGATATGGCCATCTGATGCCCTTTCTGGGTCAAGACTGCACCAATAGCATAATCAGAGACATCTATCTTGATTTCAAATGGTTTTTTCATGTATGGTAATGTGAGTATTTATGTAGAGCAAAGGAAATGTTTCAGTTCAACGAAAGCCTTCTGTTGGGACTTGGATTAGAAAAGTTTTCTTTTTCTCCGCCCTTAGTAACTTGACTCAGAGGCCAATTGATATGAGAGAATCCAAACATGAACCTTTTATAGAAATTGGCAAGGCCCAAAAATTTGTGAAGATTTGTTAGAGTGGTTCGGGATAGCCAATCCAAAATGACTTAGATCTTTGTTGGATCCACCTACACACCTTTTTCATCAATGATGTAACCCAAATATTAGACCTGGTTCATGCCAAAGGTCCATTTCTCTAAGTTGGCACATAGTTTGTGTTGACGCAGGGTTTGTAGGACCCGTTGAATGTGGTGCAAGTGATCTTCCCAAATCTTGTTGAATATGAGGATGTCATTCAGATATACAACCATAAACGAGTTGGTGAAGGGCCTCAAGATGTCATCCATCAATCTCATCAAGGTTGTAGAGGCATTTGTCAACCTGAAAGCCTAACCAACCACTCAGAAAGGACCTCCTTAGATTTGAAAGAAGTCTTCCATACATCTGTGGATTCTATTAGATCTTTGTGATAGCCAGACTTCAAATCAATCTTGCTAAAGTACTTGCCCCCCTTGAACTAGTCAAGAAGGTGTTGTACCGGCTACAACCACTCTCCAAAATTTTGCCTATGCTTCAATTTTGGAGCCTTCCTTCTAAATCACAGTAGCTCATCTTACATTGATCCAGATATCCATGCTTCGATCGAGACTTATCCTTTTTATTTTAGCTTATGTTTTCTCACTTAGTTGATTCACTGACCCAAAAGCTGATTTCCTTATTTGGTCCCATGAGAGTTTTGGGCTTGCCTTAAAAAACTGTGCAATTCTTGAGTGCAATTGGCCTTGCTATTGGGAATTGCACAGTCCTGGCTGCCAGTGAGCCTTGAGCTCTGAAAATGCATAGTCATGGAGTGGTAGCCCAACACTGAACCTAGAAATTGCGCAGACCTCACTGTGCTAAGAAAATGCACAGTGCATGAGCTAGAGAGTTTCTCAGTCCTTCCTAGAACTACACAATATTTCAGGGAATGCATGACTATTTTTTCCGAAAAAGAAAAAAACATCCCTAAAAAATAGGGATCTATTTTTAGTATCCCGAAGGAGGCACTTGCATTATTTTTAGAAAATTCCTCCAAGTGTCATTTTTTCCTTGATTTTAGGCATGTGCATCATAAACCCTAACTTGACCAAATCTATTTAATTGACACTTCTAGAGCTCATTTTCATACTCGATCTTGGAGCTCTAGAATTCCAGAGGAAATCAAGGGAACCTTCGGTGCGATCATCGTCGCTTTTCCGGGCGAGTTTTGCTTTTGTCTTCTTTTGCCATTTTTTCTATCACTTTTTGTTGTTTGTCTTGTGTGAGTGTTGTTTCACTGGTTTCATTACACAAAAGCTGGCGTTTTAACTTGTTTTAGCTTGTAGAGGTGTTGTCTCAAGTTATAGAGTGTCTTTCCTAAGTGTGGCATGAGTTTTCTTGTTTTGGCACCAATAGTTGCCGTTACTGTGATTCTCCTCAAATGCTTCATTTTCCTTCCATTTAATACATTTCTACACTTGTTTCACATGAATGCATCAACACTTAGTGAAATATTCACTTAGTCTCACACTATCTTTCAGAGCTACATGTTTTCCACACTTCCCTTGGGCAAATTTGGGTCCCCTTGCTTGAACTTCACACTGCACGTCATGCTCTGTGCAATCTAGAGACTCAAGCCTTTGGCTTGGCTTCAGGAATTGCATAGAGCATAGCTTGGGTTGGCTCCAACAGCTTACTGTGCAGTTCTAGGAGCTAGCCTCCCAGCTTGGTCACTGAGATTGCACAATGCGTAGTCTCTACTAGGCCTTATCTCAGACTGAACTATGCATTGGGCAGTTTCAGACCTCAAGTTCCCACAATGACTGTTGGGACTGCGCAACACACAGTTCCCATGGTTAGTCAGTCACCCATGTTAGTAAAATCTGTGCAATCCTTCCCATCATGTGCCTCGCTTGTTGTTTGAACTGACCTTGAAGTTGTTTTGGTTTTTAGCTGACATTTTCTTGCAATGAGTATCCTCTCTATCCCAAAGATACAAAAATTGTTGATAATCTCTCCAGCAATCATAGTTAACATGGCATCCAAGAGATCTACATCAAAGGAAACCGCTGAGAGCAGTACTGGGAAAGTCGTTGAGCATATATCAATTAATTTACCGGTGTATGCAGATACTCAACTATTTATTGATAAGGGAACAACACTGACATGGAAGCAGATCAAAGACACTTTTGCAGGGGACTTTAAGGCAGACTTAGAAGATCGACAAATTTATCTTGGCATCTAACAATCATGATTATACAAGATTTCATGTAGGTACCCTTCCTTCCCATGTGCGAACATCATTAACTGGATTGTCTCACATATGGATGAACACACTATGACATTAAGCAGTGCCAATGGGAGGAAGCTTTCCACCTTCAGGGCAGAAAAATTTCAGTGATGTATCACTTGCCTGAGCCGATGAAGCACATGGACTCACTCTTCTATGGCACCCATAGCTATGTGAACACAAGAGACATTTCCAAGCACTAGGTGAAAGAGCTGTCGAAGTTTAGACAAACACCCACCCATGTTTACAAGAAAAAGTCCCTCAGGAAGGCTTACCAGTTCTTGATCATCTTCGCCTGCAGAATATATGGTCAAGAGAGCACAAAGATCTTCCCTGAAGGGTGGGTAGACCAATTGGTGAATGATGGGAGGCGATTCAACTGGTCGGATTTGTTGGCTCAATAATTGAAGTTCCATGTAGCTAAGGCTCAGAATTTGCCCAAGAATGAGAAAGCAAAGTTTTACATGTTTGCATACTTACTAGATGCAATCTGTGCAAACAATAGTTCCTTGGCATGAGCTAGACATGGAAACCACACGAGACTACCGTGAACATCTATTGCAAGTTGTTTTCTGACTGCAGCTATCAAGGAGTGATAGCAAGGATAACTGACCACTTTATCATCCCATTATACAAGCTTATATTTGAGAAAGATCCACCTTGCATGTCCCAAGAAGAAATGAAGGTGATAGTAAACATTGCATATTGGTATGCCTCACTAGGTGGCACTTTCATCAGATTGTGTGACAGAGAGAAGCCTCAACGTGTCCTACTAGCGTATGCCACTGAAAAACTGATCATGCAAGAAGTTTCATACCATCTCGCTACACGGTTTTCAGTAGGACTGCATAGGAAGAAGAAAGTGCCATGTCTCGTTCTTCCTTTGTAGATCAAATTATACAAGATTAAAAGCTTGAAATA
This sequence comes from Pinus taeda, assembly GCA_000404065.3. Lineage (NCBI taxonomy): Eukaryota > Viridiplantae > Streptophyta > Pinopsida > Pinales > Pinaceae > Pinus > Pinus taeda. The sequence goes on from APFE030969136.1 coordinate 102,880, forward strand.
TGAAAATGTCGAAGCTAAGGACATAGTAAAATTCGAGTTCAACACCAAGGACTTTGATTTGTATGATCCCCAAGGTATTTGCAAGGACCACCATACGAGAGTTTTCTTTCCATGGATCCACGTGAAATTTCATTGGCCAGAGGAGGATCCTTGGAGGTACTACTACAATGCCTCCAAACTCAATGAGTTGGTCAGTATAACAAAAACTTGGGAGGCTACTCTACAGAAAAAAACAACTTTGGAAGCAACAACAACAATAGTAGAAGGAAACAATCTAGTGTAAGAGAAGGGAAAGAGGAAGATTGTTGATGACCCAAAGGGAGAGAAAAGTTGAAAAACGATGGTAGATCCTATTATAGAAAATACAAATTTGGCAGCGGAATCAAAGAGGGAGAAACAGATGAAGAGCAGAGTACAAGAAGAGAGAAAAGAAGAGGTTGCATGAAGAAAAATTGAAACTGATGGAGATAGAGAAGAAGCTGAAGGAAGAGAAAGAGTTGAGGAGGATAGAAGAGAAGCAGAAGAAGGGAGAAGAACAAAGGAAAGATGCAATGGTAGAGGAAACAACACCAATACAGGTTTATGATCCAGAATAGCCAACGGCTGAGGAAGAGGGTGAACAGATGCAGGATCAGGAGCTTGCTCAATAGATTGAGGAATTGATTGAAGTGACAGATGGAGTTGGAATAAGATTCGCAGCGAGAAGACACTGACCTAATGCTGAAAGCACCACAGACCATCTCTTAGTTTCCACCTCCTCTAGTAGTAGAGACAACCCCGAGCGAGCAAGGAGATGTTGTTCTCCTTGATGATGATCTGGTCATGGATGTGTACAATCTATCATTTGATGAGTTTCAGAAGAGGATTATAAAGGCGTAGAGGAAGAAATTTCTGAATGATCATGCATTACCTACATTCATCAAGGAAAGGGTGATAGTATTAGACACTAGGAAGCATCCAACTTCCATTGCCCAACCCAGCTTGGCCTATGCAGGAGCAACAAGCTCAAATGTTCAGTATCTAACGACCGAGAATAAAAAAATGGAAAAGAACAAGTAGGTTGTTAGGAAAGAGGCAGAACAACTCCAAGCATCAACGTAGAATGCAGTTTCCGCATTGGGGGAGATGAGGAAAATGATACATGTTGAAGTATCAACACTTGGTAATACCATGTGAAAGCTCTATGACGGATTTGTCACCATGCATAAAGTAGTTGTCCACTTGAATGGCCTATAGTAGTGGAGAAAAGAGTTTGTTCAAACTCTCAAGAACATACATGCTACCATTGCCCATGAATAAGAGTGGAAAATGTGGTATAAAGGGGCCTCGCTCGTCTTAGTAAAGAGGATGAAGCCACATGTAGAGCTGGAGAAATTGAAGGTTCGAATGTTGATTCAAAACAACAAGTAGCTCGCCTCATTCATCAGCAACACATAGGCCTCATATGTACGATTGTACAATAGCTTGGATGTCCTAATGAGAAAACACCAAATCCCATCAATCAGTTTCCTCGCCAATTCTAAACCCAAGAACCAAGTCACGCTGGAGATCGATGAGTACTTAGAGAAGCTAAGACGAGAAGCCACCATGGAAGACTTGGAGCTGAATGCACACAACATGCAAAAGTACATCGGTGGTCCTGTCAAGGTCAAGACAATGTTTCTCATGCTTTAGAACGAGTTGAATACAGGTTCCAAGACCATATACCTGGATGCCTTGGAGGCTAGAGTCCGCTTCAAGAAAGATACTATCAAGCAGTTTGGGGACACCATGACATAATACCAAGCTTGGCACTGATATGTGGCTGAGAAGTAGCAAGTGGAGGTTGTTGACCCAAACTTCCCCCAAACTCTAGAATCATAGTGTTGTGTCTTGTTAGGTTGTCTATACCCTATTTTATCTTATATGGGTACATGTGGAAAATGTAATATTATTTATAATTGTTATAAGTGAAATTTCAAGTGTCATTATTGAAATATGAAAAGTCATCATGTAATGTAATGTGTCATTTAGTAAAGAAGTTCAAGAGTCATGAGGGGAGCCAAAGAGTCACAAAGGGTAATGTCAAGGGTCACCCCACCCTTTGTTATAAATAGAGCCTCATAACTCATAGAACAAGCTTTTGGGAGCCAAGATTTTGGCTAGGCTTAGACTTAGAGGAGGCTTGGGAGTATTGTGAAGAGCCTTGACTTCTCCATAGCGTAAATCGAGTAATTTTTTTTGGAGGAGTATGTGTTCTTGACTATAATGTTCCACTATCGGGGCTAGTGGTCGTCAAGGGGTATGTATTGTGAAACATTCACTTGTAATAATAAAATCAGAGCCAACACACTTTTATGCATATGTTGTTAATATAGTAGGACTACTATTGTTGTATTGGCAATGTATGTTATTTAATTTACACATATGCTTATGAACTACCTTTTATACATTTGTACGAATCCTGTTGAATGTGTGTTGTTGGATTAACTCATTAGTTTAACATGTGGACTATTCTGCATTTTAGCTTGTGATGTAATTTCGCTCGTGTGTTCCTTTCAAGTTGCATACTATTACAGGATTCCAAGGGGCACACTTCCTCTTCCCCTCCATGTGTTAGAACCTTAATGCATCGCACCTGACTCTCCACAAGGTCACACACTTGTTCTTACCCAAATTTATCATACTTTCGTTTGTGTGCTATCATGGTCAAGGCATTACACTACCACCCACTACTGGGAATCCTACTCCAAATGATGTGAAGTCTAGTTGGAACTTCATGTCGAGGAGATTCGATGAATGTTGGCAGGTCGAACACCGTCAACATTTGTGGCACTAGAAGGAGGGCCATATGACAAGTTAAGCCCTTGAAGTCTATTTGGAATTTTTGCACATATTTCATGACTTCTTCCCAAATCAAAACCTCGACATGTTTTTCTAACTGTGTACATTTTGAAGTGTCGGCGAGAATTTTGAATGACTTGTCTAAAATTGAGTTCAATGGCGAGGGTGGAATAACCTTGCTCAACCACGCAATTTCCATTGTTGGTTTATGTGACAAAAATGATGTCCCATCTGACGATATTTCTTATGGGTTGTTTTCTCTTACGTTCGAAGGGCACGCAAAGAAATGGTTTCACACATTGTCCACAACCTCTATACACTCTTCCCAAAAATTTTTTAGTGAATCATGTCATGCTTTCATTATTTATGATCGTAAAGCCCTTAATAGAAACATTTTAAAATTGCGAAAATCACTGGACGAATCTCTTCAAGATTTTCACGATCTTTTCCTTCACTACTGTTTTGAATTTCCTGAAGATGAAGTTGACTGGGCATTCTTGGATGAAATTTCGATATCTTTTTCATGTTTATGAGAATCCATATGAGTTAGAATCTTTTGAACCTCTCCCAAAATACCTCGGTGTTAGAGCTTCTAAATATCAAACAGACAAGGTTGATGTCCCAAGTGACCATCCACCCACTTTCCATCAAACAGATCTAGCTTCGCAGGGCGAGGTGGGAGAAGTTGGGAATCCACTTATTGATTTATCAACATCTCCTCCTACCCCACCCGCTCAAAATTTCTGTGCAGATTTGGACTGTAACTCTAATGGGTGTGTTGAAGTGCTATCTCCTCATCCTCTACCCTTTGGACCCTTTGATCCTCCATAATGTTTTGTTGTGTTCATCTGTCTCAGATATCACATGTGATGTTCACGATGATCAAAATTTGGACAGAGTGTGTGTGGGAATATGAATAAGAATATACGGTGAATGATGACCTCCTTCTATCCACATGTCATGTACTTTATCTTGACATATTCCACAATATTGTCATTTTTGGTCCATCTTGTGAAAATTCATTTACAAATGTTTCTGCTTTCAATCATTCATAAAACATGTCGAATGCCAGTTTTTCATTTGAATACGGAGAGGAAAAATCTCTCTTCCTGAATCCACTCAATCTCTCATCTTACCTTTCTGGAAACATAGAGGGTGAAATTTCTCGTTTTTCATTACCCCCTCTATATGATTCGTTAGCTCATGAGGATGCCCCTGTTTTTCATATTGAACTTTCTGATCGTGGCTTTTGTGATCTTTTTATTCACTCATCCGATCATGATTTCCATTTTCCCACTGATGATCTTTCTAAGCCACCTGTCTTTGATGATCCATCTTCTGATGAATTGGAAACTCCTAAAGTCATTGAGCTACTTCAGCCTGAGCTGATGGTTATGTCAGTTTCTTGTAGCCTTGAGGTTAGTTCCACTTCTGAATTCTAAATATATTGAATCTTTCCAAGCTCCTCATCACTTTGTCATTCACATTGAAAAACAATATATAATACCATTTTCGCATCCTCCACCGGAATCACATGATCCTATTGCTCAGCATTGGAGGAGTCGTACGTAGCAAGCACTGTTGCAAAACACAAATTTTCACCTTTCTTTATGTTTGCTTGTTTTTCAAGTTCGAAAGTGTGTACATTCTTGTCTTCCACTCACAAAGTGATAGGACACCATGGTACATCCACAGAATGCCTTTCATGTGCTTTCCATTTTTACTTTTCTGTCGATGCATTCAAGTTTCGAACATTTTGGTTTGCATTGTTTTATCTTTCTTGTTTGTTGGTTTGCCTACATATCTTTCTTATCATTCATGTTGTTGCCTTCATGGGCCAACCAATGTGCCAATGGCTGCATTGGAAGTATCACTTTCCGTGAGTTGGCCTATGTTCTTCTTAGGTTAGGAGTAGGAGTATTTTTTATTTTCTTATTTCTCTCTTGATTTGCTTTAATTTGTCTTGCTTTATCCTGCTTCTTTCCTTTGTTTGTTTTCTTTTGTACCTGTAGGTTAGTGTTTGCATGAAACCGTGTTTGGCTTCTTAGACAAGCAGGGTGAAGTCCATGAGGAGCTTGTACAACTACAACACTTGGTTATTTGTCTATTCCCTCTCTTTATGTGATTCTTGCATTTCTTCTAGTCGATGATACCCTGATGGAAAATACATTCCTTTAAGAGAAAGTCATGGTGAAATCACGATGATTTCACATTTATCTAGTACCGCCTACTCTATTTTCATCTAGCACTTGCAACTTGGTCAAGTAGAGTAAGGAGAGGGGGAAAACCTTAACAAGTATGTAAAAGGTATATCTAAATATCCTTCTTCGAAGGGACAACCTCTTCTACTCTAAAGTACTTAACAAGTCTCTATGCATTTCCTTAAGGTGTTCTACCACTGGCATTCAACAAATTTGTAATTTATTCTTGTTAAGCTAGTTAACGCCACTTGTTTTTAATGTCTCGCTGACTTTTTAAAAGTTTTTACTAATTCCACTTTGATTTTGTTTTAATACAAGGCAGTTAAGAAGCTAGAGAAATTTTGACAGCGTTTCACTAAGTGAATGGAATGCTACTTTTGGGTTAAGATAGATCCTAATAGAAGTGGAAATGAGAAAACAAGTGAGCTAAAAATGCTCGGCTTTCATTTGAATTAGTATATTTGTTTTCTAAATCACTGATAGGTTTGTCCTCCTAATCTTAACTGTCACGGAATTTTCTTCCTATGTACATGATCATGCCTTCAGTCTGAAAGTTCAAATTCAAATTTCCCCGTGAGTTCAAGCACAGAGAAATTATAGTTATATAAAAAGTTGAGAAAAATATAAACAACAAAATTTGTGACAAAAATCCATATTCTTGTAAAGCGATGCATGAAAGCCTCCTGTAAAAATTAAGGTATAGAAAACCTAGGCACTAAAATTGAGCGTGGACATTGAAAATGAAGTCAGAAGAAAAATGGCAAAGTAAAATATGAGAAACAATTAGACACAACTCATATGCTCATAAGATGTGGCCATAGTAACTGCTTGCTTACTAATGGTTAACAAAGGCAAGTCTGCTTGGCATACATATGTTATATTTTGCGTTTTCTTGGCCTATATATGTTATATTTTGTGTTACTTCTTGGTAAAACTCATTAAATTACAGTGAAACCCAATACTGTTGTGGCATAATTATTGTTGTAATTGTTTTTCAACTTAAATGATCAGATAAAGGAAGAGCATAGGTGAAGCTAGCAAGAAAGGAACCTAAATTCTATCATATAAAATGAATGACTGAAATTGTCCAGATGCTCTTAAGGAAAGGAGGACTGCATGTCTTAATAAACTTATGTGGCTTGTCTTCAAATTTGAGAACCGTTTGTGTTGGTAAAAAACTTATGTAGCTTGTCTCCAAATTTGAAAACCATTTGTGTTAGTAACTAGTTTATTCTAGTACAAAATTATGATTTGGGTAGGTGAACTAGTTCAATGACGCAACTCTGGACCTCCCTTCCATAACCAATAAAATTTATCCATTCACATAAGTAACATCTTCTATGAATTTTTTTTGGACTTTATATGCCTTATTTGTCTCAAATGAGCTAAGCAAGTGATGTTGCTTCAGAGAGCCGTTATGACACCTAACCCATTATATATATTATATATATATATATATATATATATATATATATAATATATATATATATATATATATGGAGATACACACACACAAAACATGGTGAATCAGTAACTCGTTGGAGCAATCTAGGTGAAACCCAAGATCAAACCTAACAGTTGCTACTATAACACCAATAGTATATCCAACAACCTGTAAACCAAATATACTACGAATTTATGACTTAGCAAGAGCTGAGACTCCATAAGGGTGAGGGACCCAACCCCTTTAGCCATATCACAACATGCCAAAGATGCCCCCCCATGGGATTTGAAATTGGGTGGAGGGGATAACATCCCATTGTACCAACCACTCAGTCGCCACACGAGGAGACTAGATACATATGTATATTATAACATTTTTCAGTGCATTGGGTTAGGTCAAACGATGAATATCCCTTACCAAAAAGCCTTTGCTTACCAATATTGGGGCCCCGTCCAAGTTTAAAACTTGGTTAATTTGACTAGCATGGTTGTGGGTGGTTGTGTTAAGTTTACAAGTGTAGGGGTAGTTCCTCTGACTCGATCCCAAGTCTCCTCGGTGACGAACAATAAGTTTATCAACTCTCTTGATACAAAAAAGGAATAAATAAATAAATAAATAAATATTAAACGATATTCTTTTATTGAGGATTTGTATATAATCTCATGCCATAGTCTTGCTAATGTCGAGTGGATCATAGGGTGCTTATCTTTTTACTCTATGTTCCACTCAACTATGCCATTATATCCACTTGTTGTACATAGGTGTTATCTATTATGAATGTTGGTATTTGTAGGACTCTTGTATTATTTGTTTTGCATATTCTAATTATTGGTCACAATCCTTTGGTAATTCATGGATATTCACGTTCAAGCTTTTATGGTTTACCTATAGTAGCTCAATCTTAAATCATTTTTTCACACATGTAATCATTGTATCTAGCTATCATGAGTTGTATCTAGCCATGTGGTAGCAGCGGGGAGATTTAATTCATTGAACTTTCATCGAACATTTGCTTCGCCCTTGTGAAAAAATTATTTTGTTGTCGTGTGTTCTCCACAAGGCTACCATGTCGTGGCTATGGAGAGACTTAATTCAAATGTATCCTATTGTTTTTTGTTTGAAGCAAAAAGACTTCCCCATGGTAGCGGTGGAGAGACTGAATCTATCAACCTTTTGTTAAAATTTGTGTCGCACCTATATTAAAATAGGTTAAAATTTGTGCTGCACCTATGATAAATATACACAAATATTGCCATGTGGTAGCCGTGGGGAGACTTAATAGGTTGAATGTTTGTTAACACTATATGATGCATGCGCGACAAACATCATTCGTTGAATTCGTAAAGTGGTTTGATCACACTCCTAAAAAAGGTGGTGATGCAAGTCCAACATACAAATGATGATAGTAGTTCATTTTTGCAATGTGTTGTCTTGCAGTGTCTATCAGAGTGGTGATGAGAAAATGCTACGAAAAGTTTTTGACATGCTAAGGGAATTTGTGACGAAAGTTGGTGTTGTTGGGGTCTAATACTGAGAATAATTTAAACAAAATACATAGATTATTAGACTTAGATGAAAGTTGGTGTCATTGGGGTCCTCACATTGAGAATAATTAAAAAAAAATACATAAATTATTGTAGAATTAAAGCCATGCTTATGATGCATTAGATATATTATAACAACCTCACTCCATTTTTTTATGTTCTCTTAAGGATGTTGTAGGGGTCCTAAAAACTTTTCACTTTCATGTTTCATTTGAAGATCCAAAATTACTGCCATGGAATAAAATTTTCAACAACTTTACGATGATTTAAACTTTAAACTTTGTTCACTTCTAAATACTGGTTACAAAATTGTGTGCTACTAAAACTCTCTGAAACTTTTGCTACCATGCCCATAATATGCATGCGATAAGGATTCTACAGATACATGCCTTTATCCCATAAGCATAAAATGCGCATCACAAGGCTTCTAAAACATAAAAGCTATTTCACATTCTAAAAAAATTGAGAATATAATAATATAATTTAATAATTGATATGAGATGCCTTTACAATTACAATAAGAACCCAATAAATATATATACTAGCGTCATTTCACATAAAAGGACATGCCTTTAATAATAGTTTCTAAATTAAATTATTATTTACATTTCTATTATTGGTTGTTAATGTTATGTCTTGTTTAGTTACATTACGTTACGTTGTCTTCCTTTTAAGGAATTGGAATTCTTTGTCATCAAAGCCTGGAAAATAGGATTCTTTCTAGTTGAGAACATTTTTATTGAATAAAGTTTTTTGGTTGTTAATGTTATTATTGGTTGTTAATGTTATGTCTTGTTTAGTTACATTTGTCTTCCTTTTAAGGAATTGGAATTCTTTGTCAGCCTGGAAAATAGAATTCTTTCTAGTTGAGAACATTTTTATTGAATAAAGTTTATCTATTTCTTATCCCCTTTTTTTTTTATTAATTGTAATAGGTTTTTCTTGAGATTGGAACTTTCAACACCATATAATTTAGTGTTGACCTTGGTAATTAAACTCCATGAATTACTCTTTAAGGTTTGTCGTATAAGTTCGTAACTACATCAACCATTTCACACATAACACCATATCCATTCCTTCAAGAAATAATGGATAGAGTTCTGTTTGTAGTCCCATTTCTTGTATTTGAATTGAAACCTTATAACATTTTCCTACTTTCTTGAAAAATCCCCAACCGTAGTGGTGAGGTCCTTCCCTAGGTACACAAAATGATTAAGTTGTTTAACAAGAACAATGTCTATATAATTATGAGTATTGGGGAGTTTCTATATTTTATGGCTCCTTTAAGCTTTAGGGTCTTAGGTTGTAGTTTTCTTGTCATAGTTTCCAAATAAATTGTATGTCTGATTTTTCTCTCTCTTAGAAATTGGATTCTCTGCTTCTAAAAGTGTGGTGCAACATATTTTGCAATCGTTGGTTGTATTTGGTCTTTTGTATTTATTATCTTTCTTTTGAGTTCATTTTCTTCATTGGCATTTTATTGGCCACATGAGATTAAGGTTAGTGATGCTTTTTTGTAGTGTTTCATCATAGTATAATTTGGTTGTTTGTTATATTGATCTCATCAACTGGTTTTTGTTATATTTATTTCCATCCACTATTTTATAATTGCATAATTCCATGTCTTCATATATACGTCTCAATGTCCATTTTTTTTTTTCCAAACTTACAACAATTGTTCCCTTATTTTCCCTTCTCTCCTATTCACTACTAAATTTTTCTAAGCCCTTCTTGACTTCATAAGTATATAATTACTTATTGTGGCATTTGTCCCTTGAAAACCATTTGTATCCATAATATCTACATTTATTTATTCCTTTCTTCTCTGCGTCCTACTATCAATTTTCATCTTCTCTAGTGAGTGATGTCCTATTGAACTTTTCATCAATAATTTTATCCTTCCACTTGGCCTTATCCACAATTAAAATATTTTGTAACTATAAATCATCTTTAATGTATGGCTTTATCACAAACACATATGTTTTTATTTGTTGATCGTTTGTTAACTCGAATACTCATGTTGTTAAAATTAACCATTCATAAGTGCACTCTCTTTCACATCACCCTTTTGTAGTAATCTAGTGATTTTTGCAAAAATAATAATTTTCAGTCACATCTTGAGATCTTTTAAAGAAGCCATTTTTAAACCTGCTCCAACTATAAAAGCACACCTTGGTGGTAAATATCCACCACATATGATCCTATTTATGTGGGAATGAAATGAAATACCAATTTAAACATAAACACAGAGCTACAGTGAAAATTGGACTTCAATTAATTAATATACAATGAAAATTGTTTACATGCAGAATGGAAATAAACTAGCTCACACAATGGTAGCTTATCTATGAGAAGAGATGTGACAACTACATTTCCATGAACTATCTTACAATGAGGCATAGAGGCATTTTTATCATAAAGAAGTGTGAAACCCTAACCCTAAGAGATGAAGCGCCACAGATTTTGGGCCCTTGGTAGGGTAAGTTGGACTACCAACTTCTCGGGTTCGTAACTTTGGCATATAATATCCATTTGGCTATCATAATACCTTATTTCGAAGATTTCCAAGAGGAGGAAAAAAAATAGTTTGTGAAATATATTTTGACACTTTTTCGATTTCTTTGTGTTCCCATAAAACGTCTTTTTGGACCTCAAAATGGCTCAAGAAGTTTAGGACACAAAAAATATCAAAAATAGAAAATTGTGCTACAATTAAGGAAACTGAAAGAAACAATGTTGCAGGTCCAAGTGGAATAGGCGGGTGGCCACCAATATCCACCTAGGTCAGTCCTCCCCATAGGAAGAAATGGTCCCCACTGCGTTGAGTGCCTCCATGAGACGGGGAAACTTTTGCTGAACTTGGTCCTTGGTGAGCCACTTGCCCTGGTGCAAGCATTGTCCAACTTTGAAAAATCGATATAGTTGGATCCTATTTTCGCTAGTGTTCTTGAGTTGCGTGTCCATGATCCGATCAATTGTGGCATGTTCAATGTAGTCTAGGTTGAGATCTATTAGTGTCATCTACTCAACAATGTTTGATATGTCTAACAATGGTGGAAATTATGGCCGAAGGTGATCCACATTGAATACGGGGTACAAGCCAAGGAAGAGGGGCATATTGAGCTAAAAATGGTTGTATTTGATAACCTTGGTGATGGTGTAAGGCCCGTATCGGAGTGGTCGAAGACTTTGATGGGATTCAATAAGGAATTCTTTCTACAAATGTAACCAAAATTTGTAGTCCACTTGAAACCCTTGTGGCACCCGATGCTGATCATGTCATTTTTTGTACTTCAAGGGGGGAACATCACACTATGCCTCATCTGTGAAGGGCTTGATGTTGTAGGGTTGGAAACATTGCTAGTTGACATGGAGATCTCGCCCTTAGTGGAGCCATCTGATGGTGTACGACTATAGGTGTGGTTTCGTTGGTAGGCCCAATCGTGTCACGACCTCAAATGAGATGAGGTTCTTTTGGCTTCTGTTGTCGACAATGAACTATAGTGGAAAACCCTTTACGCACATCTGTGAGTAGAAGAGATGCTCCCCCTCCTCGAGATCTTCATGCTCAATCTTCTAAACCTTGGTGGTGGAAATGGTGGTTATGAGCTCTCGATCGATAATCTGTTTCCCCTTGTTAGGTTCTGACTTAGAGTCAGAACATGTATATGACTTTGAAGCTTTAAGCTTGACCACCAGTGACTGCTTTGCGTGAAACTCATTTGTGTTGTGAGTGAAGCTATTGTGGAACTGACACCATTTTCCTTTGTCCTTCTTCATCTTCATGGTGCTATTATTTACTTGTGGCTTCGAGGTGTTGAGTTGGGTCTCCCCATCTTGGCTATGTCCTTTGTTTGCTAGTTTGGAGGTTCATTTTCCCTACTTCATATTCACGGATCCAAGGTCTCACATTTTCTATTTGAATTTCTACTTGATCTTTACAACATATTGGTATGCAACACTAAGTGAGGAAATGTCCATGAACTTCATCTCTACTTGGATGTATTTATGCAGATAGTCATGGTACTTAAGTACCAGACGCTGCTAAGAACCCTTGATACCCAACTTCATGTGAAGGATATGAAAAATATTTTTGAACTCCGACACATCTTAGTCCCTTACCTGTCGTAGTGTGGTCCATTGTATGTACTTATATTCATATAGCCTTACAGGGTAATATTGTTCCTTGATGACATCTCAGATAATTCCAAGTGGGTGCAACTGAAAATAGTGAGGGTTCCTTTTCATCCCTTTGCTCTCAATAGGTTTCCCACTAGTGCTTGACATGGGGGGGGTGGCTTTGAGAAGCGCCAAAGTAATATTTTACCTATTGGAATAATTATGGACCGAAAAATATCTTTCCAGTAAATTTAACCATTTATCTACGACATCTGTGTCTTTTTGGCCTTGAAATATATGAATGTCAAAGTTAATTTGTACCTTAAAGGGGGCAATGCATCCAAAGTAACTGCTGACTAAATATGCTTCACTTGTTGATACTCACCAAAGGATCTAGGAAAAATTATCCATCATCTCATTTATTTGTCGCTCAAGGGTCTTGTCGAGCAGCATTTTGAAAGGATCCCCTACACTCTCTTTTTTATTTTCTTCTACCATGGGAGGTCATCGGGGTCTGTAAGGTTGGTCTTGCAAGGGTTCAACCAGTTCAAGTCCTAACTATTTATACCCCGAGGGACATGCACAAAAAAACAAAGAAAGAGCAAACCACTATGATACCACTAATCTAAATTTATGCAAGAACAAAATGAAATACATATTTCAATAGAAACAAAGAGCTATAGCGAAAAATGAACTTCATGAAATTAATGCAAATACTGAAAATTGTTTACATGCAGAATGTAAATAAACTAGCTCGAGCGATAGTAGCTTATCTTTGAGAAGAGATGAGATGACTACATGCCTATCAACTATGTTACAATGAGGCTCATAAACATTTTTATCATAAAGAAAAAGTGTGAAACCCTAACCCTAGGAGATGAAGAGCTAAAGGGTTTTGGGCCTCGTTGGGGTAAGTTGGACCGCTAACTTCTTAGGTTTGTAACTTTGGCATACGATCTCTGTTTGGATATCATAATACCTCGTTTCAAATATTTCCATGAGGAGGAAAAAAATAATTTGCGAAACCAATTTTGACACTTTTCTAGTTTCTCCGTTTTCCCAGAAAATGCCTTTTGGACCTCAAAATGGCTCTGAAAGTTTAGGATCTAAAAAACTACCGAAAATATAAAATCACGCTACAATTAAGGAAATTGAAGAAAACAATTTTGGTGGTCCAAGTGGAATAGGTGGGTGGCCAACAATATCCACCTGGATCAACATATATTTCAATTTGCATCGATGCATATTTTATATTTTCGTCATCAATTTGGGTCATCTAGGCCACACTCTATTTTGTCTCACCTTCGAACTTTGATAACTCTAGCTTGAATGTCATTGGATATCAACTCACTGGTTCCACTAAAAATGAATGTGGTTTGTTGAGGTTAAAGAGTGATAAGTGATTGGAATCCATGTAGTGTTGTAGAATTTATTCTTTGGAAGAACTAGGTTGAGAGTTAGTTATGCTTACCAAATAGGGGTGTGAATGGTTTGGCCTTGGAGAATTAATATTAGCAACAGATTCTCTATCCTTGATGAAATTTTCAATTCTCTCAATCCCCTCTTCTATTCTTGTGTCTATTTTTTATGTTAAATATGTTGTCATCTTATTCATTTCCATGATACATTGGTGGTGATATCAATTCCTATACTCGCTAAATATTCTTTTAGCTCAGTAATTTTTTTATTTTTATTTTTAAATCTAATTCAATTTTATCTAACCTTGAGTTTATTCTTTCGTGTTCCTTGAAATTCCAATCATGGTATTTTTCTATTTTATCTATCTAGTCCTTTATCTTACACATCTTCGTTAGTGGAGGGGCATTTCTCAACCCAATTATATATATAATATAATATATATATGGAGTGGAAATATACAACTTATTCACTTGATTCACTTGTCATATTGTTCACTTTATGTGAATACTTATAAATTTTATCCTCCCATGAAGAAGAATTTATATTTCTTCTTTTTGGTTTTTATCCCTCTTGCAAATGCCATGGATTACCAAAGCCACAGCTCCTAATACCAAATAAAATATAAGAACTATTACACATGCTTAGTAATTTGAGAATAGAATAATATAATTTGATAATTGATATGAGACGCCTTTACAATTATAATAAAAACCCAATAAATAGGTCTATTAGTGTCGTTTACTGTTTATGTGCATACCAACTTCCACGTGTTCACATACATAAGATAAAAAATCCACACCAAAAGCATGCTAGAAATGCATATCAAATGCACAAAATGCATGCCCAACCCTTAAAAAATGTCAATTGGGCTTAAGAAGAAGCACTCAGCATTAAGAAAAAATGCAGTAGGGCTTAATAGAGATGCATACCCAACACTTAAGACAATTGTTTGTTGGGCTTAAGACAAATGCACACATATCACTTAACAGAAACACTCGTTGACTACATTCAAACTGTACATAGGCCTTGGTTACGATGCCCACCATGACAATGGGATGCTAAAATGGTCCACTGCCATGGCCCCTACATGGAAATGCCACATGGCATTGTATAATCCATACAAAAATGCCAAGATGATCACAATTTTCCCAATTCTCCATAATTCATATACCTTTTCCTGTAAATGAATTTCATGGCACCTACATGGAAATTCCACATGTCATTGTACAATCCATACAACAATGCCAAGATGATCACAATTTTCCCAATTCTCCATAATTCATATTCCTTTTCGTGTAAATGAATTTCTAGGTTTGTGGCAATGTTATTTAGGAAGTTGTATTAGTGTTCGCACATAAGGTTTATGATTATTTCATAGGTTATTACTCATTCAAATGTTCTATGAAGAAAATTGAATGAAATTTTATCACAGTTTATCATGTTTTCATGTAACTTGAGACTCAAGGTCAAATATACAGTTTAACCCATAACATTAAAGTTGCATAAATATCATGTCCTGATATATGAAAAACAATTTTATAGCTCAATATTCACAAGGAAATTTTGGTATGCATGAGACAATATCACATCATTTTCTCCAACAATCCTAAATTCCCAAATTTGATAATTCCCCTATCTTGCAGAGACAATATAACAACAATAAATTCTCTACTCATGCACACTTTTACAATATTCTCTTTTGGAAATATATTAACTCTACCATTGGTCATGCACAACACACTCATGATCTTATTTTAATCATTGTATATATGATATTTATCCAATAAAATTTCACATAGCATGCAAAAGTATCCCACAAAAGAAAGTCACATGCAAGATTTCATATATCAATTCAATTTAATTCCTATAAAAATACATTCATACCAATGAAAGAGACAGAGTTTTCCATTCAATATTTGCATTTTCTTTCAAATTTAAAGAAAACCATTTTAAGCAATCTACAAATATGTCAGTTTTTTTCATATTGAGTGGAAGATTATTCTTTTAATTTCTTCCATGACATAGACAAATTGTCCAAATAACAAATTTTAATTCAGCATATACAAAATCACATAACAAATCTTTGAGTCAATGAAAGAGAATCACTTATTTCTTTGCACTGAGAGGTGCTTTATAGCTTATTCTGTGGTAGATGTCAAGTGTAAATGTTTAACATTTAACAAATTTAATATGATGTTAATGTCGACCTAATTAAAAATCAATATAATTATTATGTATAAACAAAATATAAATTGAACAATAGTTTTCTAAAACAAAGTGGAATTGGTCTTATCTTGACAATGCGAAATGGAATTTTCTTTATGAGAAATGTTGACATAATTAAAGTAAAATAGTTAATAGTTAATTTAACATTGGTGTAGTTTAGATTTTGAGTATAATATTTTAAAATATAATATAATATTTTTTATTTTTTTAATTAAAATTATTCAGTTTTTTATTGGTTGGAGAGGTGCTCTCCAACCCAGAATGCTAGAGATGTGTAACGTTAATGTAAATTTTGATTTGGTAAAATAAAAATAAAGTATAGTAGAGATGTGTATCTTAATGTAACTTAATATAATGTAAAAACTTTAATTGGGTGAAAATAAAATAAAAATAACAAAATAAAAATAACCCTATAAAAATTAATAATAAAAAAATAAAAATCACCCATGGTATTGGCTCATGGTATTCATGTGGAATATAACCTATTTAAGGGGGGAATTAAACTATCATAGATCCATCTTAGTTTGATGTTATATTTAGATACATAATTAGTTGTAGAAAATGATGATGTTGAATCCATGTAGCCAGTAAAGGTAAAAGGTTTTTATGGATATGCAAGCGCACTTGACATTTATATGTTTTGTTTCTATTGTTGAATGGATGAATACATAATGTTGAATGGATGAATACATAATGTCTATATATGCGTAGAAACTTTAGATCTTCCTAGAGGATATTGGGTGATCAAGGAAGGTGTTTTTAAGAAGTGTAAGGTTAAACAAGATTGCACAAAGTACAAAACAATAGTTGCTTCTCCATTCTAATGGTTTCTTTGATAATCACTTTAATATAATATATGTAATACATTCTCTTAGTTTATCTATAATAATGTGATATAGAAATAGAGCTCTGATAGATCTAGGATGGTAAATGGATAAGCCTAACTATGAAAGTGAGATGGGGTGAGGAGAGGAGGTGGGAGAAATATTACGTAAAATTTAATTATTACATTTTATCTAATATTTATGCCTACCTTTATCCACTTTTTACTAGCCTGCAACAAATATTAGGTAAAATATAACACTATAATATTATATTTTACCCAATATTTCCCCTCAAGGTTCATTTTTTATTGTAATTTTCATTATTATTATTAGTATTTGAAGTTTAAAAGTAAACAAACTCAACCATAAAATTAGTAGGGGTGAGGGGAAATATTAAGTAAAATGTAATATTTAGGTTTTAATACTTAAACCAACCTAGATTCACTTTAACTTTGGATCTACCAAGTGCTGAGAAGGATCAAATTTCTTGAGATTCAAGGAAGAATTAGGTTGAGAGTTATTTATGCTTGCAAAATAGGGGTGTGACTGGTTTGGTTTTGGAGAATTAATATTAGCTACAGATTCTATATCCTCTATGAACTTACACATCTTTACTAATGGTTTCTAAATTAAATTATTAACTACTTTTCTGTTATTGATTGTTTAAATATATTTATTTTTTATGTGCATAACAACTTCCAAGTGTGCACATCCATAAGATAAAAAATGCACACCAAAGTCATTTTGGAAATGCATATCAAAGGCACAAAATGCATGCCCAACCCCTAAAAAAATGTCAATTGGGCTTAAGAAGAAGCACTCAACATTAAGATTTTTTTTTAGTGCTTAAGAGAGATGCACACCCAATACTTAATACAAATGCTTGTTGGGCTTAAGACAAATGCACACCTATCACTTAAGAGAAACACTCATTGACTAAATTCAAGATGTAAATAGGCCTTGGAATCAATGCCCACCATGACAATGGGATGCCAAAATATCCTGCCACCATGGCACCTACATGGAAATGCCACATGGCATTGTACAATCCATACAACATTGTCAAGATGATCACAATTTTCCCAATTCTTCGTAATTCATATTCCTTTTCCTAAAAATGAATTTCTAGGCTTGTGGTAATGTCATTTAGGAAGTTGTATTAGTGTTGGCACATAAGGTTTATGAGGATTTCATAGGTTATTAGTCAAGCAAATGTTCTATGAATAAAATTGAATGAAATTTTTATCGCATTTTATCATGTTTTCATGCAACTTGAGAGTCAAGGTCAAATATGCAGTTTAACCAATAGCATTAAGGTCACATAAATATCATGTCCTTATATATAAAATTTAGTTTTATAGCTCAACATTTACACTCTCAAGGAAATTTTGGTATGCATGAGACAATATCACATCATTTTCTCCAACAATCCTAAATTCCCAAATCTGGCAATGGCAATTCCCCTATCTTGTAGGACACAATATAACAACAATAAATTCTCTACTCATACACAAGTTTACAATATTATATTTTGGAAATATATTAACTCTACCATTGGTCATGCAGAACACACTCATGATCTTATTTTAATCACTGCGTATATGATATTTATCCAATAAAATTTCACATAACATGCAAAAGTATTCCACAAAAGAACGTCACATGCAAGATTTCATATATCAATTCAATTTACTTCCTATAAAAATACATTCATACCCATGAAAAAGACAAATAGAGTTTTCCATTCAATATTTAATTTTTCTCTCAAACTTGAAGAAAACTATTTTCAACAATATACAAATATGTCAATATTTTTCATATTCAGTGGCAGACTATTCTTTTAATTTCTTCCGTGACATAGACAAATTATCCAAATAACAATTTTCAATTCAGCATATACAAAATCACACAAATGGTAGAGACAATGACAAAAAATCACTTATCTCAACATGAAGTTGTCACGACTCTTCTCTCTTCAGCATGCCTATGCTTCAAAACAACCTTTACAATTGTCTATATTTATGCAACTGATGTTTATCCAACATTCATAAGGACCATATAAAACCACGCACAACATTGTTGCTTTTTTAGTATGAACCCACAAAACGTTGGGGCATATATGAGGCTATATAATTCCCTATATATGAAATTGAAAATAAAGCTTTTAATGGACCTTAAGTGGACTTCCTATCATAGAATAGGTTTCTGAGTTGACTCAGTTATTTAGCTTGAGAAACTTATTGAGTAAGAATATCGTTAAAAAGGTCTCCCACAATCCTCTGTTCCAAGGGGTATTGTTCTGACACTTCATGAAGCGATGTTGACTAACAATTGTAACAAAGCTAACATTTAGGAAAGGTACATATTAAGGTTAATTAGAAGAGATAATTCCATGTTAATTTTAAAATTGGTTCTTGCATTCCTATATTAACAGCATCCCAGCACTTGTTTCATGTTCTTATGTTCTTACGTGGCCTTTCCTAATCACATATATTGGGTGACATATCTCTTTATTCTCCTCGTAATATGGATAAGTAATTTGGGCTTGCATTGATGAGGTGATATACAAACCCAAAGGTTTTCTAGTAGTAAGACATGACCTATCCCATATTCAACCATGTTGCCTCTCATGCATCAGTCACTCTCTAGGGTAAGGTCACTTCAACTACATCACTAAGACTAGACAAGTACATATGGGAAGTGAGTAATCACATGAATTAAATCCATTTGCTCAACTTGGGGTAAGATTGACTAATTAAGGAGTATATAAAGGAATGTTTTTCCCGAGTGAAGAATGTATGTAATAAAGATTCAAAATAAAGAAAATAGAACATGATTGATCCTAAAAGTTATATCTCTAATATATAGATTTCATGTTAACTCCCACAATATCTCATCCCTTTCCCTTCAAAGTGTTTGATTTGTAGTAGTGGTACTCCTATTATATTAACCTTCACTAAGTCCACAATTGTTTTTCTCACGAAGTCATGCCAACGTAGATCAACTATGCCCAACCTAAAATTTTTGTTAAGTAATCCCAAGAGAAAATTTAAGTGGTGTCATTGGGATTCCAACATAATAGAAAGAAATGAGAATAAGTTGAACATCAATTATGCCCCCTTGAGTTTGTAAATGAGTTTTGGGACATTATAACCTCACTTAAAGTCAAAAGCTCCACCTTCCTTCCCATAATAATATGGTATGGAAGAATATATATGCTATAATTCTTAAGTCATAATCTACATTTTGCAAAGAGGTTCATTGATCATGATTTTGACATATCTTTTAGAGGGAAAAATACATGCGTTAGGTCTTGAATCTCTCTACATATGAGTGTGTTCTAACTTAAATATTCTTGGATTCAACCATGAATGGTTGAAGGACGTGCCTAATAGGTTTGAGGGATTTCTAAGCAATTGTTAGTCAAAGCCACATTGTTACCCAATCGAATTATTATCTTATTTTTCCTAACTTAACTTATCCTATTCATGGTATTTGTGCTAATCTAAGCTCTAGCTCGTACCTTTCAACAGGTCATACAAATAAAGGCACTTGAAATTACATCAATATACAAGCCATAGGTCTTAAGAGCTAGATCAAAAGTGAAATCAGGGAAAGAAAAATAAAGAGTGGGAGAAGATGATGATCAAGAGGTAGTAGTACAAAAAAATCTAGCAATAAAAAAATGTGTTGATGGACACACTTCACCAATACCAAAGACTGGAGCTCACCACCCACTGACATTACATTATATGAGTAAGAAACATATCAAAATTATCAACACCATGAATAAGATATATAGTTAATCCTATCATGTCGAGGACACCATGTGGTTAGCACACACAACATGACTATTTGGCCTTAGCAAGTAGAGGTTAATCCTTACAGTTACATGTCAAATATGTTAAATTTCCATGAAACTTTGCAACTACTTAGTGAATTACTAAAAATATGAAATCTAGCTAACTTTCCACCAAGATACATAGCTTAGTAACAACCTATAAGCAATGAAATAAAAACACATGAAAAAATTGACACACTTGCTTTTCTTAGGAAACCTAATAGGGAAAAAAAATCCTTGCTTGATGTGGCTATTTTATTGATTTTTCTTGAGCACTTGGATCCATTACCAAGCAATTTGTCTCTTTGAGACAATGTTCCACTTCTCTCACAAATCTCAATTGATACAATTGATCTTGTCTATCCTTGATCTTGCGTGATCTCAATCCTCTAGCACATAATTGTTCATCTGTTGTCTCCTTGAATTTCTCTGCAAAGCCTACTCACTTATGTTTGATCTCTGTGCAATAGAGGCTCCTTAATCATTGTGCACTAGGTACTTATTTCCTAGTGCACATCAGCCCTTATTCTCTAGCACATGTCAATTCTTATTTTATAGGGAAAATCCCTATTTCTTTGCGCACTTCCTCCTATTTATTAGGACCTAACTGCTCTTCTCTACGCACAACTAGATTCTAAATCCTAGTGCACCTATTCCTCCTATTTCTAGGACACAATTCCCGCACTCTCCATAATCAAGGATCTCTTATAAACTCGTAAGCTCTAACTTGTCACACAAACCTTTGTGCTCAAAAAGATAATTTCTTTGTGCCTTCATCCTCCTCTTTAGAGGCACAATTTGAACACGTAAGGAGACCCAATTCAAATTTATAACTCGAGTTTTGATTGAAAAGTTAAATGAGAGTAACACTCTTTCTCTCTCCAATCAACATTAGAGTTCTTAACCCATCCTTCCTTCAATCAATATTGTAGACTAACTCACTCTACCTGAACTTCTAACTACCACCTCGTTCTTTAGTCAAAATGATGAAGACTCCTTTTTAATTGAAGCTCAAACTCTACACATTCTAACTTGATGATTATTCTAGTCAACTATAAATAACTCATCCTAATTGAAGTATAACTCATGAGGAAAATTTTAGGTCTTCCTTTGCTAAGGCACAAGCTATAATACCTTGCTCGCTACATTTTCAAAACTCCCTCTTACCGAGGAAGGTACTCTAGAATAACCTCTTCCACTTGGATTTATCTTCAACACTACCATGTTATCCACTATTGCAATTTCTCCCTCTAAACTATAATACTTTACTATTTCCTATTACAGAGTTTGGTATGAATACCATTTCCTTCCAACCATACTCCTATGCTCCAAACCTATCAACTCTATCGTTATATACCTTGTGCATCTCTTTGGATGCTTGCTCTGTATGAAAGTGGTACTAGGAGGTCCATATCTCTTTTGTTCCTCCCTAAATAAATATTCTTCCCACTTGGATCAAACTCTCCCTATACTAGGAGTCATTGACTAAAAAACTACCTCGACTCACCCCGGCCTGTACTCCTCATCATTTTGTTGGTTGGCCCACTTGCAAACTAGTTGAGACTCAAAATTTGATTCTATTTGAGGCTCATTCTTGAGTAACTTATTATCAGGTACTCGAACTTGCTCTTTCTCTAAGGACTCCCTCAAATATTTCCTCTTCTCAACCATCACTTCTCTACTTTGTGCACTTCCTTCCTTGCTACTCAAGTCTTTTCTTGTCTCATCCTATAGTAGAAATATATTTTTCTTCCTTACACCTATCTTCTTACACCCAAATGCTAAGTACTAGAGGTAATCCTTACCCCTGCTAAATATGACAACATAACCCTTGTCCTCAAGGGTAACTATTGAAACAAGGTTCTATTTCAGGACTAGAACATAGAGGACATCTCTAAGATGAGAGAGCTACCTGAATCCCTCTCAAAAATGACAATACCAACTCCCCTAGTTGCATACTTTCCATCATCTCCTAGCTCAATCTGAAACTACATATCTTTCTCATTTAGGTGGGTGAAATACTCCTTGGTTTCGGTCATGTGGAAGAATGATCCTGAATCAACATACCATACACTAATGTTTGTTGAGATTTCCATGCAAGATATCAATGAGAACTATTTATAAAACTAAGAAAAAAACACATCTACCTTAGATGTTGAAGCCACATGATCCTTACTAGACTCTTTCTTCCAATTAGGACACTTAGTGGCATAATGTCCGAACTCATGGAAATTTAAGCACTTGATCTTTCTTAGATCCTTCTTCTTCTTCTCACCCTTTTGACTGGACTCTACCTCTCCTTGGTCCTTCTTTCCCTTAGCTCTGATACCTTTTCCTTCCCAGGAAATGTTCTCCTTGTCTTCTACTGGAGCTTCTCTACCAGATCTCATCCTTTTCCATATTTCTCCTTGAACATGGACACTCCATAACCTTTCCTAATATGGAATATTCTGTCTACCACTTACTACATCCTAGAAATTATACCAAGACTTATGAAGTCCCTGAAGCACAAGACTCACAAGGTCATTGTATTCTACAACCACACTCACTCTACTTAGCTCATCTCGAACTTGAGTGAACTTTGAAAGATATGTGATGATGGGCTCTCCTTTTCTCATCCATATACTTCTTAGCTTCTCCTTGAGAGAAAGATTCCTAGCATCAATGGAATCCTGATACAAATCTAAGATAGCTTTAAACATCTCATATGCTATCTTCTTCTCATGGAGATGAGGGATAATATGATCTCTGATCCCCTCAAGAATGATCCTCCTTTCCTTGGTGTTATTCTTGTTATGTTGGATCAACTGTTAGGCATCTTGAGGTGGAGCTGTTACTTTCTTCACATACTCGATCACTCCATTATATTTCAACACCACTGAGGTCCACTCCTTCCATGAGAATAAATTCAAGGCTACTTATAAACTATGATTTGACCTCAGTCCTTGGAATGCCATACCACTATCTAGAGAACTTCTCTGCTCTTCAAAATTTAGAGAAAACCTTCTTCTTTATCTATGTTTTCCACTAACTAGTCAATATGGTGCTAGTATTTATATTGATCTATGCTTTGATACCATGTTAAATTTCAATGAAACTCGGCAGCTACTTAGTGAATTACTAAAAACTAAACTCTAGTTAAATTTCACCAAGATACAAAGCTTCTTAACAACTTATAAGCAACAAAATAAAAACACAGGTATAAAAGCACATGTGCAAATTGACACACTTTTTTTTCTCAGGAAACCCAATAGGGAAAACTTGCTTTCTTGATGTGGCAATTTTATTGATTGTTATTTCACACTTGGATCTATTACAAAGCAACTTGTCTCCTTGAGAAACCATTCTTCTTCTCTCACAAATATTAGCTAATACAATTGATCTTGGTTGGCCTAGATCCTACTTGATCTCAATCTTATAACAAAATTGTTTCTTTGCTACCTCCTTGAGTTTCTTTGCAAAACCTGGTCTCTTATGCTTGATCTATGTGCACTAGAGGCTCCTTAGTCCTTGTGCCACTAGAGGCCCAATTAATTTTTTTGGGTAGTTTTTTGTGTTCGTCTTTGGTGGTTTCTAGCATAATATTTTTGCTAAAAGTGGTTTTGTGGCGCATGGTGGTATTTTAGTTTCAATTAAGGAACTATGGTTGTCTTCCAAGCCATAGCAAATGAACTGGTGGTTTATGGATTCCATGGGATATATATTGGAGTTTAATGTTGTACAAAAGAATATATTGGAAAAATATTGCTAATTTTCTCGATTTAGGTTTCAAGGATAAAATATTTGTGTTATTGTGTGTGTTTGACATTGCATATTTTCAGTTTTATGAAGAAGTTGTTTGCAACAATTAAGCTTAGAGCATTAAAGCTTATGTCTAGTATCATAGAAATTTTGACTTAAAGGGGACACCTTTGTGGCTAAGGGGTTTAACTTGGGCCTGTGGTAGGCCCTATTATAGTGAGAGATTTGTAGAAGTTATTATTAGGGCGAAAGGAAATGGTGAGTAGCTCAAAGTTGATAGAGATAGAGAAATTTAATGTGAAAAAGTTTGAGCTATGAAAGCTAAAAATGGAAGATTTGTCAGCGGGAAAGATCAGTGGAGAATTGTGAATTTTGGTTCTACATCAAAGGGATATCAATATAAGATTGAACCAAGTTGCATCTAAAGGAAAAGAGCACAATATGATTATGTTTCTTATATTCGGTATTACTAGATGTTTCAGGGGAAGCTACAATAAGGGCTTTATGGAACAAGCATTAGAGGAAGTTTGAGCCTAAAAGTGCCCATTAAATTTTCATGTAATTTCCATGTCATAACATGTAAACCAATCAAAATTCTTCAAACTTAAAAAGAGGTGTATGTAAATATTTTGGAGGTAAAATAAGAAAAACTACTTTTTTAATTGTATTTTTGTCTTTTTACCTTATAGGTTTACTCAAATTTCAAGTGTATACACTCGTTGGATGTAGAATTAAATTCCACATCCAATGATTACCCATTATGCATACTTTTGAGAACACCCACATTGACAAAATTGAAGATACCTAAAAAAATCATGTTGATTTTTGTTAATGTGGGTGTTCTCAAAAGTATGTATAATGGGTACTCATTGGATGTGCAATTTAATTCTAGATCCAAAAAGTGTCTACACTTGAAATTTGAGTAAACGTATATGGAGATAAGCCAAATATACAATTAAAAAAGGTAGTTTTCTTCTTTTCCCTCCAAAATTTATAACTCTTATTTGATTATTTTAACTACTATTTGATTATTTTTCCTTAGGAGGCCACTTTAGGTTGAATTTTCCTCAAATATAGGGGGTTTGTATTAGTTTAAGTCCTTGGTGCAAACATTGTTCTTATGGAAAAAAATGAACAACCTGAAGATGAAGAATGTGGACTCAGTAACAGAGCATCTAATCGCCTTCAATATTATGGTAAGTAAGATATTATCTATTAATATTGCCATTTTAGATGAAGATAAGTGTATTAGTTTGTTTTATTCTTTACCGATATCATGGGATAGTTTGGTTGTTTCCATAGGTAGTAATGAAACTACCTTAAGTTTCAATGAAATAGTGTTATTGTTATTAATGAAGGAGATGAGACGGGAAAACATGTGAAGTCAAAACACATATGTCTTGTCTATAAGAGGATGCTCCTAGAATAGAAATAAAAACAAGTCCTTCAATGAATATCTAAATATAGAGGAAGATATAAATATCCAGGAAAATCTATTAAGGTATGTTGGAGATTTGGAAAATAAGGGAATTACAAGAAATATTGTAGATCTAAAATTTCTTAGAAAGGGAAGGTGTAACATCTCAACTCAACCCCTAGATTGTAAATAACATGTACATCTCAAAACTTATCCTAGTGAGCTAGTACTTGTTAATTAGGCTAATGAGTCTAGGATTATTTTTAGGGCATGTCAAGCCCATGTTCATGTGTTAGTATATATTTTGTGGCCGATGTGATCATGTGCATATGATTTTATGTGTTTTGAGGTTAGAGAGCCTAGCTTTGTAGATACAAAGTTTCATGCATGTTAATAAAAAATACATTACTGTTGCAGACTAAATTAGAAAAAAATAGTATGGGGGTCTAAGACTCCAATTGCATTAAAAGGGGGCTTCATATGACTTAATAATGATAAAAGTGCACATTCTTGTAACAAGAATTCCATCAAGTGACTTTGAGGGGTACCATGTTTCAAGAAAGGGGCATGCACATAAAATTAAGGTTAATCATACTTTAGATAATTATGTTAAAGAATCTAGCAAAAGATATTGTATTGGACACCTTGGTGTAAAAGCAAGGGATGACCCTATCATAGGTGGGACAAGTTTCGAAGTGTGAGGGCCTAGAGGGTACCTAGAGACCACAATGAGAAGCATGAATTCCTATAGCCACAATTTTCGAAGACATCCCTAGCTAGCCAAGTTAGACACCCTAGAGGTAGTGGCATAGCTCGAGCCTGAATATAGGTGCAAATAAGGGGGTGCACTACTTAGGTGTGGGAGCTGATGGAGGATGTGAACCTATTGGTTAGAAGTTGATGGGATTTGGTAACTTGGTCTTGTTTATTTATGGTAGTGGTCATGTACCTGATTTTTGTTAAGTTATTCCCCGTGGAGTTGAAGCCCCAACTCAGGTGTGATGCATTGTTGAGAGAAAAAGAGCAGCATGCTTTATGGATGGGAGGAATGTTTGAGGTTTGTAGCAAATTGGAAATTTTTATCAGATAAGTGTTATTTATAACATCGATTAGAATTATTCTATAATTAGTTATGAATTTTCCCTATGATGTACGTGAATAAAAAATTTAAAGATATTTATGTAATTATATCCTTGTAGGTGAGTGCATTGCATTATATAATGCATTAGAAATGGTTGACATATGTCACTCGAAGTAAATTAAATGAAAATTTGTTAGAAATCCAGGTTACAAAGGGTCGCAGGGGTATGGATATTCCCTAGCAGGTGGCTGGGGTGTTACAAAATGCTATCAAAGTTTGGGTTTCCAACACTTGGGCCATATGGATTGAAATCTATTACAGGGAAAATCCTAGAGTGTTGGGTAATTGTTTGACAAAATTCATAGGGAATGAAGATGAGTAGAATCCTAAGTTTAGGATGAAAAGCAACCAAAATGGTAGATATATAAGTTGATATTATTATAAAAGACTTGTTGAAAATGGAAGCTTCATTCAAAAGCAAAATGTTGACAAAAACTAATATTTTTAATTTTACCAAGTTAACCTCATGACCATCAAGTCAATCCCACATGTGTGGAAAGGCACATCCTAAATCACATATAAATATGGCATCGTTGATCCTCATTTGGACACAATCACATCACATTAATTCAGTTTGAAATTGCAGGAGTATCTCACATGTGCGAAAGAATCAAAGGAACGTCTTTTCTTTGCGTTGACCAACATAATTCTCTTTGTTTGACTTGCATTGACTTGGGCTATTTTGGTTCTGTTCGACCTAGGGATTTGACTATCTTGAGAGGCTTAACGTTCCAAGAATCATTTTACTGGGTTTGATCGCATATTCATCTTTATTTTGGGCATGTTGACTGAGGTTAACCATAGGCTAACTCTCTCTCCCTTGACTAATAATTGAAAGAAGACTTTGACTTTGTTTGAACAAGGGTTTGATTGTCTTGGAAGGTCGAATATTTGGCTGGAATATTCTATTGTGTTGACCATATATTTCTCTCTGCGTAAACCAAAATTATGGGCATTCACCATAGGGTTTGACTGAGGAATTTCAGGGATCTGTTCACTAAGGTTGACCGAAATTCCACAAGCCAAAATAAATCCCTCTATTGCAGACTATAATCTTTGACCAACACTGCATTTTCTCTCTCTTTTTTTACTGGATTTGTCTTGGTTGTCTTGGAAAGTCAATGGTTGACTTTGACTGGGTTATGGATGTAAAAATAGGATTGTATCTTAGTTGAACATTTATTGAATATCTAAGAAGAAGAATATTTGATTATGGATTTTCCCCCTTGTGGTGTTTTTCCTTAGTCTTTGACCAAATTCTCTCTGTCTCATTATGCTTGGCTATCTTCTATTGTGAATTTTTGTTTACTGTTCTATCTACAATTACTTAACTATTACTGGGGTGATTGAAATTGATTGCTACATTGTTTAAGTAATTATATTAGCATTGAAATTGAGAAGAATTAACATGGGATTAGATCTGAGGTGAATATTAGCCATTGGATAACAATGGATACACCCCTTGAGACACTTCTCTTACTAATTGGTGATCAACTCTCTTAGACAAGATGAATTCCACCTACTTCAATATTGAAGAGAAGTTGAATGATTCCCCTAACTTTGCAAAACGGAGTGATAGATTGGATCTTACCCTTGAACATAATGATGTGATGGAGTGTGTGGAGGGAAAGGTAGTTGAACCTCCTGTTAATGCCACTGCCAATTTCAAATCCAAGTACATGAAGGGTGAGATTAAGTACAAGAATATCATCATTGATTATCTCAGAGATCATCTTATCACTTATGTGTCCAAGTTGATGAAGTCAAAGGATATGTATGAGAGATTGATTAGGATGTATGAGGTCGAAAATCTGAGCCACATCATTTCCTTGAAGATTCAACTCTGCGATATCAAGATGTCCAAGTCAGAATCTATAATAGGCTACTTCATGAGAATCTCTCAAATAAGAGATCAACTTCTTTCCATTGGAGAAATCACACTTGATAGAGAGCTTGCGTAGATAAACCTTGGTGGACTCCACATGTCTTAGGAAAAATTCATAGCCAACATTAGAAGCAAAAATGAGCACCCTTCATTTTACGAACTCTTGGGCTCTTACACTTGAGAGGAATCCAAGATCATTTCCAAAGGAAGAATTCAAAGATGAGAAGGAGAACCTACAACCTTTGCAAAAAATGGAAGGAAAGAAAAATGGAAAGGAAGACCTTCCAAATGGAATTCAAACAATCCAACTCCATCTTTCAACAATAATAGAAAGGAATTTTTCCAAATTCCAATGCTATAGATATGACAAATTTGACCACATAGCTTGAGATTGTCCCAATAAAAGAAGTGCTCAGAGGCCCAACAACAACAACAATGGAAACAGCAACAACTTCAACTAGAGAAGGAGAGGAAGAGGTCCTTCCTCCCATGCATGTGTAGAAGAGACTTAATTCCCTCAAAAGAGGCCCAAAAACACAAGGTATGTTGATAATGTTTCTAATACTCAAGCTGCGTCTAAATATTTTCTCGTTTATGCTAATTCTATCTCATCTTCAGATAAAATTTATAATTAGATGGTGGATAGTGGGGCATCTAGACACTTGAATGAGTATCGTGAAATCATCTCGAATTTGATTGAGAAGAAGATAAATTTGAACATGATACTTGGTGATAAATATTTTCATCTTGTCAAAGGAATTAGCTCTATTTTTTTCCATTTGGATTTTGGTCAAACCATTCATCTATAGGATGTGTTATATGTTTCAAGCTTGAAGAAGAATATTTCCTCCATTTTAGCTATGTAAGACAAAGGATTTAGGTTTGCATCTGTTAATGGAAAATTACTTGCATGGAAAAGGAAATCTTAAAGGAAAACTTCACACTTGGTGTCAAAAATGAAGGCCTATATAGGATGTGTGCTCAACTAATTCAAGCATTGGTTCATGAGAGCACTAATTAGTGTGAGTTTTGGCACCAAAAATTTGCTCACCTTCATTACAAGGCTTTTCCTGGCTTGACTAGGATGGCTTCAACATTATAGAAATTCAAGTTGAACATGAAGGTGTATGTTAGGCATGTGCTAGTGGAAATAATGTCAAGGGACCATTTCCTTCTATTAGTAGAAAATCTAATGAGATTCTTCAACATATTTCTTTTGACCTTTATGTGTCTATGTTGGTGACATCTCTTGGAGGATATTTATACTATGTGATATTTGTTGATAATTTCTCCCATAAGACTTGGATATTCTTCTTGAAGACCAAGGATGAGGTTTCAAACATGTTCATGGACTTCAAATCTCTAGTGGAAAATAAAACGGGAAATAAGATAAAGACATCGAGGATAAATAATGGAGGAGAATACACTTTAAATGAATTCAAGGAATTTTGTAAGGAAGTCGAGACTAAGAGGGAGGTGACTATTCTGTACAACCCTCAAGGAAATGAGTTGTTGAGAGGAAGACTAGGATCATATTGGAAGCATCCAAAGCCATGATTCATGATCAAAACCTTCTTATGTTTCTATGGGCAGAAGCGACAAACACTGTAGTATATGTCAAAAATAGAAGCCCTCATCGATTCTTTGGGACAAGACTCCTGAAGAAGTTTTTACAGGTGTGAAACTAGAAGTTGGACACTTGAGAATATTTGTTTTCCTTATCTACACTCATGTATCGAAAGAGAAGAGTTAAAAGCTAGAGGCTTCAAGAAAGAAACATATGTTTGTTGGTTATTGTGAAAATTCTAAAGCTTACATGATATATGTTCCAGGACATAGGAACATTGAGTTCAACTGAGATGTGACCTTTGAGGAAAACGTTTTCCTTGGAAAATCAAGGGACTCTCCTATCCCTTCCAGCACTAAGAGAAGAGATGGCACTATGGATGTAATTGCAGAACCATCCATGCTAGAGCTTGACCTTCAAGATGAGCCTATGGAACCTTTGAATCCTTTATATCCTCCTCATTGTGATCCTTCTTCATCTAGGAACAGACCTTTATGGCTTTGTCATTATAGAAATTTTGAGGTCTAAAATGGGCCTCAAAACAAAAATGTACAACCAAAATCAACTTTATAATAACCAACAGGATTCAAGATGATGATGTCAACCATGGGGGATGATTCACCGTTTTGGAGTAAAAAAATAAAAAGATTAAAAAAAAAACATTTTCAATTTGTATTTTCAACTTATCTCCCTATGGTTTTACTCAAATTTCGAGTAGGAGAACTTGTTGGATGCGGCATATAATTCCTAATCGAAGGAGTACCCATGTTGCATACTTTCAATGGACCTTGCTACATGGAAAATGAAAAACGTGATTGCAATCACTTTTTTCATGTATTTCCCATTTTACGTGTAGCAAGGTCCATCGAATGTATGAAACATGGGTACTCCTTGGATGAGGAATTAAGTTCTACATCTAACGAGTTCTCCCACTCAAAATTTGAGTAAAACTAGTTGAAAATATGAGTTGAAAAAATAGTTTTTTCTTTTTTCCCTCTAAAATTTGATGTTGTAATCTAATCTTATTTTATTATTTGCACTATTATTTTATAACATTCCTTGGGAGGCCCATTTTAGACCCATAAATTATAGGATGTAGAGAAACATTCGACCCCTAGAGGCACCTTTAGAGAAATTAAGAAGTCTTGTAAATATGATGGATATGTTACATTGATGAGTAGTATCACAGAATCTGAACCTGCCAATTATGAAGAAGTAGTGAAGGAACAAGTTTGGAGAGATGTCATGATAGAGGAATATCAATCCATCATGAAAAATGTTGTATTGGAGGTTTTTCTGAGACCTGAGGGGAAGTTTGTAGTAAATTCCAAGTGGACATACAAAATCAAACATAAAACTGATGGTAGCACTGAAAAGTTTAAAGCAAGATACATGGATAGATGATTCTCCTAGAAAGAGGGAGAATATAATGATGAGATATTTGCACCTATTTCCATATACAATACCATCTAGTCTATCATTTATCTAGTTGCTAATTAGGGTTGGACCATTCAACATATGGATGTGAAGACAAATTTTCTTCATGGTATACTTAAGGAGGAGGTGTACCTGGAACAACCTCAGGAATTTGAGGAACATGACAAGGAAACCCATGTTCGTAGATTGAATAAATCCCTCTATGGACAGAAGCAAGCCCCCATGTCTTGATATGCTTAGATTGATGGATACTTGATGAAGCAGGGATTCAATAAAAGAAATGCGGCCCCAACCTTTACTTCAAGATTGTCGAAGGTATGCCTTTGATTTTGGTTTTATATGTTGATGATTTGTTCATGACAAGAGTAGAACCTTTAGTCATCCAATGTAAGAGGGATATTTACTCCAAATTCGAGATGAAAGATATATGGTTGATGCACAATTTCTAGGGCTTAGAGGTGTGGTAGAAACCTTGAGAGAATTTTCACAACCAAGGAAAATATGTTGTCAAACTCTTGGAGAGATTTGGGATGGTGGATTGCATATCCATTGTTAGTTTTTGTAGCATCGAAGGTGTTCTAGTCTCGAAAATTTATGGAGAAGATAAATCATAAGAGTTCCCCATAAATCGTTTCTGGAAATTCCACCTAGAAGTATCTCAATTAAATTATTATCCTATTTTTAAATATTTAGTAAGTCTAAACTTAGGAAAAGAGTTTAATTAATCAATATTAATTGAGAAAGGTGTGAATCATCTAGAAACTGACACGAATCAATCCAGTAATGATCTCAACCATCGATTACATTTTAATGTTGGTTGTTAGAGTCCCAAATGGATATTATAAGAGGAGGTCAATGGGTAGATGGAGAACACATGCTTGAGATTGATTTCCTTTGGCAATGTGATTTCTAGATAGTACCAACAGTTGTCGGAAGAGTTCGATCGAAAGAAGGAAGCAGAGATAGAGAGGGACAAGGATAATGAGTTTTGAGGAATATATTCCATTTTTAGAGAGTATCTTGCAAATAGGTAGAGATAACCATAGAGAGGCTGACACAGGGGTTGCATAAAAGCCTCTGGAGGAAATTCGATTTTTCTAGAGAGAAGCTGGGTTTCAGTTCCAGAGTCTGGGAAAGTGTTCTAGAGGCTCGAAGAGACCATTTTTCAGTCAATGGAAGACATGACGACTTGAGAAGAAATTTTTTAAGGCATATCGTAGAACGGATTTTGTTAGGGTGAAGCAGGCCTACATAGAGGCTGTGTGGATGACTCAATGGAGCTAGCAGTCAGAGTTCGAATTGCTTATGGAATGATGAAAATTCCTCACTAGATTTTTTCCAGTATTTTTCTCTATATGATTGATAGATTTTGACATCTAGTTGTGCTCAAAATTTCTCAGTGCTTCTTAATAATATAAAACCTCAGTCGCTGCACTAGTTTTCCCAAGTTTGGTTTTTCCGAGGATTTTAGTCCAAAAATAACCGTGTCATAATTTTTGTGCATGTGCGAGTATTTTCTTAGTTTCTAGTTTATCTTCTACAAAATTTAATTTGTAAATTTTGAATTGTGAATTATTCATTTTTTTCCATAGAAAATAAAATACTAATTAATTTACAGTTAGAAGAATAATTTCCAGTTGCTGAAATAGAATTTTAGTAGTGAAATTTTCATATGGTATCAGACCATATTTGATAGACAGAAGGCTTAAAGTTAAAGAGGAAAATTTTCGTTGTTCAGAGGGAGAAGTAGGATGTATATTTTCTGAGGTAGCACAATGCTTAGACAGGAAGTGAAAATTACTAGACAAGGTTCTATTTTCCAGTGGTAGAAGGTAGGAAAGTTTGATTTGTCCGAGGAAGCAATTCCAGTAGGAAAGGGAGCAACAACTCAATATTTGATTAGAGTAGATTTCATGTCTGGGAACAATAGGGTTTTATAGTAGTTGAATCAGTGTTGGATGGAAGAGAAAGCCACACACAAGACAAGGACTAGGTAGCTAGTAGCATTCCGGTTGTGGAAGAGAAAGGAACACAAAAAAAAATTCTACCGGAGGGTTTCTATCCTAGAAATCTTATTTTCCCAGTTGCAGTTGATAGTTGTTGTAGTCAATTTTTATCACTCAGAAGGGAGTGCGAATATCAGATTCAATAGCCAAGCAAAGGAAGAGGGAGTTTTTCAATCAGATTCAAATATGGGCACAACTGGGCTTAGAGATTAGGATAGGTTAGAGGGAGCCTCTAACTTTGTCATCTAGAAGACTAGGATGTCCTTCCTATTGGATGAATACATGAAAGCCTATGTAGATAATGTGGTGGAAGTTCCTCAGTATGAAAAAAAGCTAAAGGAATACAGGAAAGAGATGACGAAGGAAAAGTGGTTGATCCTAGATGGAGTCTGAGATCATATAGTCTCACATGTATATGACAAGAATAGTTCCAAGGAAATGTGGGATGCTCTCGACCAGCCATATTATAATTCTTCTAAGAAACAGAAGATGTTCGTGCAGGGGAAGTTGATA
The DNA here is from genome assembly GCA_000404065.3 of Pinus taeda. Taxonomy (NCBI): domain Eukaryota; kingdom Viridiplantae; phylum Streptophyta; class Pinopsida; order Pinales; family Pinaceae; genus Pinus; species Pinus taeda. Next base: position 137,028 of record APFE030969136.1, read on the forward strand.
AACATCAAGATGCATAAGGGTGAAGGCATAGATCCCTTCCTCACTAGGATTTAGGAGGTCCTTGATCATCTTGCAACTATTGGGGAGGTGCCTCAATCGGCATAGCTTGTATGTTTGGCACTGAATAGTGCCTCAGAGGAGTGGAAAGTCTTTATCCAAAGTATCTTGGGTCAGGACCAATTGCTTAGGTGGGACAAGATGTGGTCAAACTTACAACAGGATGAGTTGAGGTGAGCTCTATTGAAGAGTACCATCATCAAAAGTAGTAGCAATGGCATGAAGGGTGTGAAGGAAGAGGATGATTTGGCCCTAGCATCAAAGGGTCTTAGTTAGGGATAGGGGGAGAAGAAGAAGAAAAAGGACCTATCTAAGGTCAAGTGCTTCAGGTGTGGCAAGTTTGTCCACAATTGTACCCAATTTCATCTAAGGAAGAAGGACATGAAACAAAATCCATAGAGATAGATAAGTTGTCCTCCATGTTGGAGGAATATTTCACCATGTGTGCAGTTATACCTCCAAGAGTGAGATAGGGCAGTATGGAGTTTTAGTCCCAGAGTAACATAGAGTTTGGGTAGGGTCCATTGAAATGTCCTCCTCATGGATCACTACCTAGCTACAGAGGCCCACAATATTCAGTAGCAGGATGGATTAGTGTCAGTGATGCAATCATATTCTAGAGTGACAGTTGTAGACTAGTAGCAGTCAGGTGTTGAGGAACGTAGTGCAATTTTGACAGTAGAGCAGGAGGCTCAGTAGAAGAGTTAGTAGTAGCACAAATTCCCCAGTGGATAGTGTAGAGGATAGTAGCAGTCAAGTTCTTTGGAGACATATGAAACACAGAGACATAGTTGATTCAGTATTTTCAATGCTTCTTAGCTAGAGTAGTTGCAGTTGCAACAACTACATATGAGAGGGAGTTGTAGTGTAGATGAAGAGTTGGTGGTAGTTTAGTTGTGTTAACAACAACACATATGGAACATTAGAGTTGCACAATGGTTGGTGGGAAGTGGAAGTCAATCATAGTGGCCAAACATTAGTAGTGTACAATGGGCGATATAGAGACAGAATATTATAGCAGTAGTGTAACATTATGACACCTTCCTCGCTAATAGGGAGTGTTAGTTTTGTAGCATCAGAGGTGTTCTAGTTTATAAAATTTGTGGAGAGGCTAAAACACAAGAGTTCTCCATAACCCTAAAATAATTTTTTGAAGTTACATTTAGCAGTGTCTCAATTATATTATTATCCTATTTTTAAATATTTCCTAAAACTAAACTTAGGAAAGGGGTTAATTAATCAGTATTAATTGAGAAAGGTGCGAATCATCTAGAAACTCACACATATCGATCTAGTAATGGTATCAACCATTGATTATGTTTTAATATTGGTCGTTGGAGTTCCAACTAGAGATTATAAGAGGCGGTCAATGGATAGATGGAGAACACACACTTGAGATCGATTTCCTTTGGCAGTTTGATTTCTAGAGAGTAACAATAGTTTCCAGAAGAGTTCAAGCCAGAGAAGGAAAGAGAGATAGAGAGGGAAGGGATAGTGAGTTTGGAGGAAGAAATTCTAGTTCCAAAGAGTAGCTTGCAGAGGGGAAAAGATAGCCATAGAGAGGCTGATGCAGGGATTGCACAAAAGCCTATAGAGGAAATTCAATTTTTCTGGAGAGAAGATGGGTTTCAGATCCATAGGTCAGGAGAGTGCTCTAGAGGGTTCGAGAGACCATTTCTCAGTTAGTGGAAGATATGACATATTATGGAGAAATTGTTTTAGGAAGAGCATAGAAGGGATTGTGCTAGTCTGACACAAGCATGCGTAGAGGCTGTTTGGATGACTCACTTGGAGCTAGAAGTCAGAGCTTAGATTTCTTGCGGGGTGAGGAAAATTCCTTGCTAGATTTTTGTTAGTATTTTTCTTTGCATGATGGCCATATTTTGACATCCATTTCTACAGAAAATTTCTCACTTCGGCTTAATAATATAAAACCCTCTGTTGCTACACCAATTTTCCCAAGTTGGGTTTTTTCGGGGACTCTAGAACAGAAATAATTGTGTCATAATTTTTGTGTGTGTGCCAGTATTTTTTTTAGTTTCCAGTTTATCTTCCACAAAATTTACTTTTTGAATTTTGTAGTGTGAATTATTCATTATTTTATATAGAAAATAAACTACTAATTAATTTATAGTTAGAAGAATAATTTCCATTTGTTGCAATAGAATTTTAGTACTGAAATTTTCACATCCATGGCCACATTGATGGAGGAAAACTTCAAGAAATTATGTGGCGAAGTTGTGGGATGAAATCTGGTGGATCCTTCTATGTACCAACATTTAATTGGGACTTTGATGTTTTTGGTCAAAAATACACTAGATATATGTTTTTCCATTAACACCTTGAGCCAGTTAATGGTGGAACCTTTGCATGCTCATTGGGTGGCTAAAAAACATATGTTGAGATATCTGCATGGGAGGATCAATCATGGATTGAGATATTCCTTTGGTGATGATTTGAGACTACATGGGTATACAAATGTAGATTTGGCTAAGAGTGTTATTGATAGGAAGAGCACATTAGGATGTTTCTTTCGCTTGGGATCTTCCATGATATCCTGGATGAGCAAGAAGAAGAAATCTGTCACTCTCAGTACAACTAAGGCAAAATATATTGTAGCTAGTATGACTAGTTGTGAGGGAGTGTGGCTATGAAATCTATTTACGTAGATGTTTGAATATGTGCCAGATACGACAATGATATAATGTGACAATCAAAGTGGGATCACACTTTATGAGAATCCAATATTCCATGATAGGTCAAAGCACATCAAGATAAAGTACCACTATATTAGAGATATGGTACAAAGAGGAGGAGTGAGGCTCCAACAAATCTCAACAAATGAGCAAGTTTTAGACATTCTCACCAAGCCTTTTCTGAAAGTGAAGTTCTTGTTCTTAAAAGAGAAACTTGGAGTGTAGGAGAATGTATCCCTCCCTGGGAGGAAACACTCCAGATTAAGAATGCTAAGCACATGCTCTTCCACCTGTCTTTCGACTAGCCATGGAATTGGTGGTGGGTATGAGTAGTGAGGCTCCTGGGTCTGAGGGTACTTCTTTGGGCCATGGACTTGGTTGTGGTAAATTGATCCCCCCTATGTGTTGGAAGCAAATGTACTACCAATTTATCGTTAAGTATCAAGTTGGGTGAGGATTAGTTAGTGGACATGATGTGTGTGATATTTACCATGGTTATTTACAACTACCGTGGACTTAGTTGTGGTAAATTGATATCCCCTAGGCTTGGAATTTCAAATCCCATTTTCCTATCAAATGAAAATTTAATGACGTTTTTATATTTTTCATGCCTTTCATTATACTTCCTATGAAAAGTTGTGAGTGTCAACTTCCTTTTATAAGGAAAATCCCTTTCAATTACTCTTGCATCTCTACTTTTAGTAATCTCTCTGAAGGTGCCTTTTTTTTTCCTAAGTTAGGATATTCGAAATAGCATACAACCACACTTTTAAGGTTTTATAAGGATTTTAAGCTTTTTGGGTTAATAGTTTTGATTTTATACTTAAATTTTAATATGTGAAAGGCACTAAAGAAGGTCACACAGTTAGGATGATGAGGATCCTCAACCATCATTGGATGAGATGGTGTTATGCATCCCTCTAAGGATATTAGAAATGGAAAACCTGCATCAAGAGAAAAATACTAAATGGAAGTAACTAGTTGTCGAAGAACCATTTCCCATCACAAATGTTTTATTGGCTAAGCCCAATCATGACACCTTTGATATTTTAGCTAAAATATATGATAACTTGTGTTTAAAATAACAATAATTATGTATATTGTTAATGCTACCATCAAGACATAAAATAATACTTTTAATGTTTTTCGTATTAAACTTTGTGCATGTGATCTCTCTCAAATTTGCTAAGTTCCATCTACAACATGGGACGAATAAATAGTTTGTTACAATAATGAAGTGGATAGAAGTTTCATCCTCATTGTGAAAGGATTGAACTAACATTGCTAACTTTTGATAAGCATGATTCTAGGCAGTGCGGATTATTTATTTTGATGACAAGGGAAAAATTATGATAATTTTTACAACTAATTGAGGAGCCTTTTATTAAAGATATGAAAAATAGTGTGAAGAATGTTAAGTCAATTTTTTTCTAAGAACATGCATATGGATTGTGGTGAAATTTTTCAATTTGAGACCTCTCGAGGAACACATTTTCATGTTTCAAAGGTAGGCAGGCTTCACAGAAAACTCTTTCCGATATGAAAGACGAAAACTATTATACTTTGTGCAGATATGAAAGTAGATTGAAAATATACGGGAAAGATTGAGGAACTTATTTCTTTTCCAAAAGTCAAAAGCATATTGTTACATGAGCCATTTCTTTTCAAGGTTGAATGTTTAAGGTTCCAGGAAATACTGTTGGATAAAAAAAAATCTTGCTCAAAGTTAATTCAATAGAGCCTAGGTATGTCTTATGTGAGTTTGTGAATGTGTCAATATTGGAGGCCATGAGTGTAGTACCTCTTTGAGTCTCGACCTGGCCTAGAATTAGGGGTAATGTAGAAATGAACTTCAATATGTGAGGAGTAAAGAAAGAAGAGAATGCTAAGTTTATGGACTAAAGCATTTGTTGGACTTGGGAAGTTGGAATGTATGTTGTGTCTAGAGTCCAATCCCTCCTGTTCAACAAGACTGAAATCTGATAGATGAAACCAACTCTGAATTGTAAATTGTATTGTTACAAGAGAGCAAAAGGCTAGACAAGAGAGTTTATAAAACCCGCCCATTCTTAGACAAGGAGTCTAGTGTTGTCAGTTTATAACAGAGTCATACTACTTTAGAGGTCGAGATTTGCTTCCTCCATATAAGCATTAGTTAGTATATGATATATATATAATTTCATAAAGTAATATACAATATTTTAACCCAAAAAATCTTTAAAATAAAATAAATAAAAATATTATTTTAATAGAAATATTATAACAAAAATTATATAATCATGCTTAACTACAAAAAATCATACAAAAATTTCAACTTAAATACCGCATGAAAAAAAAAAGAAAAAAAAAACTATAACCATACATTTCACAAAAAAAAAACTACTCTATACATACCACTCTCAATAATTAGATTTTTTTTCTTGTCATCAATACAACGATCCATGTGAAATGAAAAACAATGTTTTAAAGTTTTTACGGTTTCCTTTTCAAATTTAATGAAATTATATTTAAAAAATCAAATTATAAATTTGACCATGAACTTAGCATAATTTAAATATTTAAGTTAAAAAAAAAAGACAAATTAATTTATATGTTTAAAATTAAATTTTAAACTATAAATATTTAAAAAAATTGTAATAAAATTAGAAAATATGAATCAAAATTGTTTATATAAATTTAGACCAATAAAAAAACTCTGAAAGGTATAGTAATTGGTTAACGTTCAACTCTAAATCTCCTTATACCACAAATAGGATGGTAAGTCAATATCATTGACTGAATCTCAGTGGCAAGGGCGCACTTAATTTCTATTTCTTCTTCACTATGTTGAGATGGCACAATAAGGGGATGGGCCGAAGGGACAATATTAAGGATTGTCCTATAACAAAGCCACAATTTTGGCTGGAAAACAATAGGAAACAAAATCTTAGACTATAGTTGAAATCAATTTATGCATAAACGCAAGCTTCAAACCAGAGACAATGCATATCATCTGATTTGTGAAATCAAATTCCTCCCATAAATAACTCCCACATGAAGCTAAACACGACCATTGTACATCTCTAAAGACATGAAAGTGACCAATGTAAACACATTTAAAGGTAGAAAGTTTGTGTATTGTATCAATTGAAAAGTAAAAGACAACAAATGATTCAATTCAAATACATTGCCAAAAAGACTCAAAAATACAATGAAAATCTAAATTTAAATTCAAGTGTTCCTACTTAAATGCCACAACGGGAAGACATGAAACAAAATCCAGCCTATGAAACTTTAAATTAAATTTAAATCCAGAATTCGCCAAATTATAAAATTAATTTAAATCCAAACTTTTCTAACCTTTAAATTAAATCTTAATCCACACATTTCAAAGGGTTGCAAATTAAATTCATACCCATACTTCACAAAGATTCAAAAGTAAAACTAACGATAAGAACAACAAAGACAACATAGAAAATCACCTCTATTATTTTCGAATATCAGAGGAGGAGATTGAGTCTACAAATCAAAAAACTGGGGAAAAATAGTCCTATGCTTTGGTGGTTCTTCCTCTACTAAAAGAATATGTATCGCCCTAGAAAATAAGAAATCTGTGCCTTCAGCCCTTAAAATTGAATTACTGACCTGTATTTTATTTTACAAAAGAAATAATTTAACATTTACACCAAAGACGTCCTTTATTCTGCGAGTATTCAATGGTTTGGATTGGGTATGGAGTAATCTACAACTGAGCCACTGAGGTCAGGTTGACTCAACCTGTACTCCCTCATTCCCCTCTAAAATTTATGATGGGAAACCTAGATACCTGAATGTCAAATTTACGATTTGAGATTTTTTTTAATTATCATTTTATACGTTTGAAAAAAAAATGTGCTATCAAATACATCTAAAAATCGAAAAAATGTTATGTGGAACGTCAAATTCTAGGCCTAATCTCCCCTATTATTAGTATGGGTAATTGTTATTCTTATATAGATTAAGTCATCATTGTTCAACTAATACTAGATGAGATGAGATTGGATGATGGTGCAACTATGAACTTCCCTTATGTTTAGACATGTATATCTGAGATGAGACTTATGATGCAGTTGGAAATTCCTCCCTAGCTAAGTGGGAATGTTGAAAATGGTAGCTTCACTCAGAAATTTTCATTAGCAAAATACTAAAAAAAAAAAAAAAAAAAAAAAAACTCATATTTTTACTTTAACCAAGTCGGCCTCATGACCATCAAGTCGACCCCACATGTGAAATCCACGTCCTAAATCACATATAAATATGGCATGGTTGACCCTCATTTGGACACCATCACATCACATCAATTCGGTTTACAATTGCAGGAGTATCAAACACATGCGAAAGAGTCAAAGGATTTGCGTTGACTAGCATACTTCTCTCTATTTGACCTGCATTGACTTGAGTTTTTTTGGTTCTATTTGACCGAGGGATTTGACTATATTGAGAGGTGAATATTTAAGGAATCATCTAACTGGGTTTGACTGCATATTCATCTCTGTTATGGGCATGGTTGACCACAGGTCAACTCTCTCTCCTTTGACTAAGAATTGTAGGAATACTTTTACTTTGTTTGACTGAGGGTTTGATTGTCTTGGAAGGCAAAATATTTGAATAGGATATTCTGTTGTGTTGACCAAATAAATTTTTTTGTTGACCAAATTTCGGGCATTGACTGCTGGGTTTGACTGATGCATTTCAAGGATCCATTTACTGAGGTTGACAAAACTTCCACAGGCTGAAATTCAACCCTTTATTGCAGACTATAATATTTGACTAATGTTGACTTTTCTCTCTCCCTTTTGAGTGGATTTTTCTTATTTGACTTGGGAAGTCAAAGGTTGAATTGGAAAGTCAAAGGTTGATTTGGAAATTCAAAGGTTGACTTTCAGTGATTTATGGTTGTACAAATTGGATTGTATCTGAGTTGAACATTGATTGCATATAGAAGAAGAAGAAGAAGAAGAAGAAGAAGAAGAAGAAGAAGAATTGATTCTGGGTTTTCACCCTTATGGGGTTTTTCCCTAGTCTTTGACCAAAATATTTGTGTCTCATTATGCTTGGCTATCATCTATTGTGCATTATTGTTTATTGTTTTATCTATAATTGCTTAAGTGTTGATGGGGTGATTGAAATTGAATGCTACATTGTTTAAGTAATTATCTCAACATAGAACATGAGAAAAATTAACAAGACTAATGAAATTTCATAACGGTGGATTAATTTTAGTACGTGAAATGTTAATTTTGTGATGATGGAAATTTGGCAGAAGTAAATATTATTAATAGAAAGAGAATAACAAAAATTTTAAAATTTTAAAATTTTCCATATTATGACGTCAATAATGAGGTGGCAGCTCCCAGTGGTAATTGAGTTGGCATGTGGAAGAGGCTAAGTGGCAGACAAATATCATGATGGTACACAATCAGGTGAATGAGGTGTGCCAAAATGTTTTTCTTTTCATCGTACTATGCACCACAACTGTCGATCTTGTGATGCTAATCATTGGATACATTAGGCATTTTCTTGCCCATTAACCAAGCAACAAGTTTTCACTTGATATGAATATATGTTTTCAGATGTGGAAATCATAAATCATTTGATTCATTGGGTGAATTGTTCATTGTAACTGTTTGCGCTACTTTCTACCCAATTTCATTTGTGGACCATTTATTTCTTTGGCTCATTGCCATCAAATCTATCTTATAAAAACTACAACCTATACTAGGCGCAAGTTTCCACACAATATGGATTTGGGCCATTAGATCGAAGTGATCTCATCCATTAGATCCATTAGGTACAAAAAATCACTAAAATCTCTCAGACATGTTTTTACTTGATAAGAATCCTGGTTGTTGATATACTCCAATATCAATCGTCGGATCTGTGATTGAGCAAGTTGCCCATTATGGGGAAAATGTTGAGAACGGACCCTACATGTAGCCCTATAAAAGAAATTCCACGTGGAAGGTCCCATGTGAATTGTACAGCCTAGGTGGGGATTGAAATGCAAAGGGGAAGGATGCATATATACCATATGTCTAAGGAAAGGCATGTGAATTCAGTTCGTGTCCAACGGGAACTAAAAACTAAACATACACAAATAATTATTTTCTAATAGAACAAGGGTGCACAAAGGAGGCCTATATGACTAACAATAATTACAAGGAAGAGTTACAAGTAGATCTAACTAGTCCAAGGGAGTAAACCAACCATACCTTTAGCAAAATTTTCAAATTTTTTTGCTAATTTTTTGAGTCATCTAGTTGTAGTGCATTTCTAAAGCTTTAAAAAATGTTTTCACGTAGCAAAAACCATGACAAACATTGTACTAGTGGTACACAAATATAGGTAATATTTTCATTAAAATAAAAGATCTTAGAGAGAGATTTCCAATGACATATTACAAATGCGAAATAGAGCTAGTATGAAGAAGTTATGATTGAAACAATGTGACGAAAAATAGGGCATGTAGTCACTTCAAAAGGTGTAACTCTGTAACCAAAACACATAATGGGGTGCTGAAGTAATCAATGGGAAAATATTATACACTAAAACACAACCATGATGCTAGATTTAAAATTTGGTACATACTTTTACTGAAAAATGACAAAATTTTGTCGTGATAAAATAGGGGAAATTGGGTTGATTGGGCCAAAACTTTCACAGGACATAACTTCGAGGTTGAGACTCATACTTGGGAAAAGAAATAGTCCATAGAAATTTATTGAAAGGAGATTACATATATCAACCCATAATTTTGGTTTGGGATAGGAATTTTTTTTGAAATTTGAAATAAGGCTAGAGGTGGTCTATAGGTAAGAGCCAACATGAGGACCGAAAGTATGATGGATTCCCAAGGGTACCATAGCCATGAAGAAGAGGTTAGAGATATGAAAATTAGCATGGGTAATGCTAAAACATATTCAAGTGGGAATGGAAGAGATAGGTCAAATAATAGAGACCTAGAGGAAACCATGAGGATTCTCAAAATGGAGGTGCTCAATTATACGTTTAATAATGGGAGACTGATAAGAGAACAAAAACAAATTAACACTCAGATTTTATATAGCTTGAATAAATTACATATGAGAATGGAGAAAATTTTTGATTCTCTATAGGAAAAGGAACATGATTCATGAGTTAGGGGGAAGGATGCTAGAGATTCAAGGTACTCTAGGAGTGTTGTTGGGCAACATCATCATGCACTAAGGATTTTCAACTAAGAGAGCCTATATTTTCCCAAAATTAGGGACTAGTCCAAGCATATCAATAGTGAGGCAACCAAGAAGGAACCTTGATTTAGATAGCTTACAAGGAGATATTATTAAGATTACTCCTACATTTAATTTTGAGCAAAATAATGGAGAGGAGGTTGGAGCTTGGCTAATAGAAATGAGAAAATACCTCTAGCTACATAATTATTCATCCAATTTATAGGCTAAAATTGCAACCCAATACTTGAAGGGAAAAATAAATATGTGGTGGTAACAACTTAGAGAAGTAAAATGTTTGGATGAAAGGAAGATCTCATGGAGGAAATTTAGAAAGTACTCCCAAAGGAAATGCCTATTTGAGCACTATTCTGAAAGGAATATGCATGAGTTCTTTGAAATCATGTTAGGGAACATGAAAATGGATGAATATGATTAGAAATTTACTTAATTAGCTAATTTGATTTTATAAAGCATGAAAAACTAAATGTATAGATATTTTTGCGTGGGTTGCCACGATTTTATGGTGACAAAAATAAATTTGAAGAAACAAATAATTTGGATGAAGTTATGAGGAAGGAAGAGTACCTCTATGAATAGGGAAAAAATAAATCAACCTTCCAAAAGACCATGGTTGATATTGTAGCTACTACAACACCCTCAAAAATTTTGGCTTACGCTCAATTTCAGAGCCTTCCTTGGTATTGTACATTGATGTCGCAAAAAGATCAAAGCTTATTTCATGAACTTTATTGAAGTATTTTTTTCCCTTTTGCACGTGGAGTAAATTGTCATCTTTTTGCATGTTTGGTTTTTGCACAACGTGAAAAAGCCAATTTTGATGGTTTCAAAGGTGTATATTTGTGTATATGAGTTTTTCTAACTATGTAAACATCTGTTGCACTCATTCACAAAGTTTTGAGAATTGTTGCACACGTGTCGTCACGGTCATCTCAAAGTCTATCTTAAGTGTCGCACTTGTTGTAATTTGTCACATGAAGGGAAATTATTTTTTCATTTGTTCATATGATCTATGTTGTCATGTTTTCAGAATATTCTAAGCATGTGAACTTAGCTAAAGTTCATCATTATTCACACTGATGTCATCGATCCCACACTTAGGCATTTTCAGAAAAACTTCTTGACGGAGAAACCTAGCTTCACCAGGCCTCTCCTAAGCTATGCACTACGGAGTCTCATTCCTCTTGCTGTGACCTTTCTTCTTGGAACTATGCAGTGCACAATTCCTTCCTCCTAGGAATTTTGCACTATGTAGTTTCTATGCCCAAGCCCCGACCTTGACCTCTAGAATTACACAGTCATGTTCCCAGCCCAACTTAAACCGTGCACTTTACATCCTCAAGCCTCAAGCTCATCCCCTAAGCCCTTGAAATATGCATCTTTACAATTTTATGACCTTTCTTGACTCCCGAAACTATGGAGTTACCTCTCCAAGCACCCATTCCCTCAACCTGTCCCACTTGCTCCAGAAACTGTGCAATCTTATCCCTTAGACCTACTTGAAATGCACACTGCACAGTATCAGGGGCCAATATTCCCCCCCTGGCCATTATAACTATGCACTAAGAAGTGATAGAGTCCTTCTTCCTAGCTTTTCACTTGTTTCGGGCTCAGTTGATGGATAATAATACATCATCTTAGACTAGGGTATTTTCGGATTGATATTGCCTTGTCATGAGTGAATTGCAGGAACATGTACCTGAACATGTCATGAAAAGATGATTGAGAAGGAGAATAAGGAGGGGATAATGTTTAAAGAATCTCTTATGGCTAAACTTACAAGTTGATTGATCAAGAGAAAGTGAAGGGACACTAGTTTGCGACCACTATCCAAGACTAAAGATCATTGAATATTCCTCATCACCAAGCCATGCAGAGGTGAAAAGAAGATATCTTCAAGAAGACATCCAACACTCAACAATAATAGTGGCTTGACATTTCCATGTCATCAAGCAATCCATTGTAGCAATGTCATGTCATGAGTGGTCATATGCCACATCACCATTATGGATAATGTATATTGTATTCAAAATGTATTGTAAAGTGGAAGTCCAAAGGACAGACATGGAATGAAAAGAGTCATGTATGTTGAAAAGTCATAGGAAGTCAAGACCATGAGGGTAGCCAAAGAGTCAACCTTGGTTATATATACACCCTCATTGTATGAACAAAGGAATTTTCACCTTGGCTCCTCCCGCAAGGCATTAGAGAGACATATTAGTTCTTTGAGGAGCAAGGGATGGTTCCAATGCTCCACTACTGGAGCTAGTGATGTACATTGCAATATGTGTCTTGGAACTTTTACTCTATAAAAGAAGCCTTCAAGGCAAAAAATTTCTTCATGCATGGATTATGAATGTTTGTATTTCATGTTTGATTTCACATGTGCTAAGAAAGTTGAATTATTTTGGTTGTTTTAGTACTTATCTCATTGATAATGCATTGTAATGGTTGTCATTGTTGTCCCATACTTATGGACTATTTTGTAGGATATTAGACAAATCCTTCTTCATTTATTGGTTGTAATGATTGTCACATCCTCTATGGACTATTCTGCTGGATGTTGGAAGGATCCTTCTAGTTCATGTGTGTCTCTTCTTGGGTGGTATTACTAATTATAAATTAAAGGCTTACTTTTCTCCCGTCTCTGTAGTAGAAGAACCTTGACACATTTACAATTGAACACTCACTAGGCACAACTTCTTTATTTTTGAAGACAACATTTCATCCCTTTCTCTGGTTGATAGTTAGAGCCAAGGAAAATATTTAAGGATTCGACAATCGAGCCTTTATACCTGATGGGACTCCTACACCAAACAATGTGAGGTGTCTAGTTGGGATTTCATATCGGGGAGATCCCATGAATGTTGTCGAGTCCAACATCATCAAAATTTCTAGTGCTAGAAAGAGTGAGGCCACAATTTTATGGCTGATAAACCCACCAACCCCAATCTTACTTCCTCTGGTAAAAAAAGTAACATTCCTAGAAATGCCCCTGTGTGCATCCTTGAAGTTGGTAACTCTTCTCAGCCCGAGACTACACAACCTTAAGAACTCACATACTAATGACTCCGGTCCATCTGCCCCATCACCCTAAAGTTTGTGAGAGTTATCGGACTAATGCCGGGAATATAAACTCTTCCTTATTTTTTTGAAGAAGAACCAAAACACCCCTACTGGGATAATGGTTTCATTAGTTGAAGAGTTGGTTCTCACCACCCTTAAAGAGTTAGTAGATTCTAAAGAAAACACTGAAAAACTAAAACAATCTCCAACCTTCAATGATGGTAACAGTGATAACGTAGTGCTCTTAGATGATAGTTTCCATGGGTTGGGTGGAGTAGAAGAAGAAGAAAAAGACCAATCTGACTCTGAAGAAGAAGGGGAAGACAACGAAGAGGACATGGCAGACAAAGGTCTGGATTGGATGTATCAAGGCCCACTTGCACTACTGTGTGTGTTACACAAGATGCCAAGGCATATGGAAAATATCATAATGAAGTATGACCCTGACAGAGTAGTAAAGGTAGAGGGCCATCTAGATAGCTTCTACCTACATCTATAAACACTTGAGGTATTCCATAATGATGTTCCATGCGGATTGTTTCTGTGTACCTTAGATGATAGAGTAATTGTGTGGTATCATAGTCTTCTTCTGAATTCCATCTAGAACTAAAGTGGTTTTAAGAAATTTTTCCTTGAGAAATTTACTTATGACAAGACTCCCACCAAGTTATTCAAAGAGTTGGGCAATATGAAGATGGAGAAAAAAGAAAAAGTGAAAGATTTTAATGGAAGGTTTAAACACATTCTGAATAAGTTCTCAACAAACATTAAACCTCATGACTCCATCACCATCAATTATTACACTTCTTCCTTTGCCAACTAGCATTGCACAATCTGTAAAGAGAACTGCGAAACAAACATTAGTTGAAAATTATGAAGAGGAAATCACGGTTGAAAATCACTTGTGCATGATTGCAGTCATTTTAGATGATGAACCAACTAAAGACCCCAAGGACAGAGGTAAAAGGTCTTAGGCCTCTGTGAGTAAGGCCAAAGAGAAAGAAACTATTGAACTTGAGGGCTTGACCCATATTGTCAAGAATCTATCAAATGAGTTGGTAGAACTGAAGCAAAGGACAAGCGAGACCAATATGAGAAGAAAAACTCCTATGTTCAACCTATTTAGAAGGATTGCAACTTCCGATATTATAAAAAATTAACTCAATAAGTTTGCACATAGCTCCAATGTTGTATTAAATATTGAAACCATGGGCACAGATCAATATTGTTTATATCATAGAGAATATTACTCCAAGAAAAGGTGCCCACAATGGAATCAGGCCATGATCATTATTGCTACACATCTTGTTGATGCGATAATGGTTGAAGATCAGAATGAGCCTGCGGAAGAAAAACTAGAAGCTACTGTAACTGAGGAGACTCCGAGTGTGGGGCACATAGTAAACATGTTCAATTGCATACTCACATCCCAAAAGAGTACTACCGATAAACAACCTCAGAGTGATGGTATGACCTAAAATATACCAATCCAAGGGCCAGCTACTGCACGAGAGTTGATGAAGTAGAAAATTAGAGAAAAATTGTTAAGAAAGATTAGTCCACCTGCCAGCTCAGCATAGAACACTCAAAGTAGGTCTGGTAACTCAACTATGATGAAAAGTGCTTCCGTACATAGTAAGAATAAGACCGACATTCCGGAGGCCACAAACCAAGTTACATCTCAAGACACTTCAATAATCCTTCCTGCTATGGATTACAATGTTGACTTATGGTAGCATCAGATGTACTCTAAATCTCAAACTTTGTAGGGAGGCTTGGGCGCATGTATTCAAAAGAACCCAAAAATCATTTTGGGAAATTCAACCCAGAAACAATTTTATTAAAATAATTACTTATTTTTAATGGGACCTGTTGTGGCCACAACCACCACCCTATTAAAACCTGCTATGGAAGCAAATTTGAATGGGTCCCTAGATGTTTGATCCTACACTCTCTGAATGATTTTTTTTTTAACTCTGTGACTGAGTCAAAGCTTCAGACTCCTGTTTATAGATCTTTGTCGCATGGTTCATTCATGACCCAACCCAACCCTTCATTCATTTCCTTCATCGGGACTTTTCAATCCCCATAAACCTTCATGGTGCTCTATGCTCATGCATATAACCAACCCCCACTCGTTATTATGGTTGTATTTGGATTCAACCCACAAAACTTTCTATCGCACCTTTATTCCCATTATAACTCTTTATAATGGAAATGCTTCGCAAAACATGCATAACTCACCCTTTTTCGCTTATAGCAATCAACATTGACACACAACACGTACCATGATACACCAGACCCGACGACATTATTAACCATAATATATATATTTTCAGGTCTGGAGCCTTCCGCAAATCGCAGTCGGCAGTGGTCAAAGACGAGCCATAAGACTGATGCGATATAGCGGACCTGACAGGACTATCAAGTATAATACATACATTATCGGGTCTGCTTCCCCAATCGCATATCGCAACCAGCGGGACCCAAGGGTTATATATAAGGTGTGCTGTGATATATGGACCGACTGATAACTATGAATTCGCGTATATAGTATTTCAAGCTCAGCCTTATGGTTGTATGCGGGTTTTTCCTGTGTATTCCCATGTTTTCGATAAAGTGTTGTGGTTTGGTATTTAAGAGGAAAAGCCCATAGGATGGACTCGTCGGGACTATTAAGCACCGCATATATATATTTCGGGTCTGGAGCCCATCACATATCGCAATCGGGCTTTGATGAAACCCAAGGTCCATTCACTCACCACTGAAGCATTGCGATGCGATATGGCAACCCTGAAGATAGCCACATGCCCGGGTGTATATCATTTGAAGTCCGCCTTATGGTCTGGCCGCGGGTTTTCCCGTGTTTTCCCTGTGTTTTCGATAAAGTGTTCCGGTCCCCATTTTCAAAGGAAATCTTGTATGGCAGACTCGAGGGGATTATGAACCATGACACATATATATTTTGGGTTCGGCCAATAACAAGTCACAATCGGCAGAGACCAAAGCTTAAACATAAGGCACGATGTGATTAGCGGACCTGATAGGGTATGGGTTCCCGTCTATGATATTTCAAGTCCAGATCTCGTATCCAGTTCTGTGTTATGTGATGATTTTTAGTGTAAATTGAGTTTACACTTGCGGGACTTAATCAATGCATGAATTGAAAAATAGGGGCCGATTCTTTCACATTTGTTCCTTTTCATGTTATAAACATTTAATGAAGACAAGACTTGTGTTTTTTAAGCATTTCTATCATATTTTCATAAGCATAGTTGTTGTCTATTATCTCCGCAGGCAAGGACCAAGAGAAGGCAAGTGAGTTGAAGAACACATGTATAAGCATCAAGTATGGCTCTAGATAAAAGATGCATGAGTGGATATGAAGAGTTTATCTATGCGGATATGTTTTATTTAAAGATTTGGCTTTAGGCATTGGCGGTCATGTTTCCCATGTGTTACCTGTGTGTTCCAAAGGTTATGCGGTCTCGGGCCTCATCATGAAGAAATGCCACACATACCTGCTCCTTTCAATCGACATCCATTCATTTCCCTAGGAAACGAAACACTCCAATAGATGTGGCCTTCACGTATCAGTTATTTCACCAATCAATTCGATGTCTGTATATTTTAATTTGTACATTGAAAAGAGGAGGGAGGTGAAAAGTCAGGGGAGACCGACGGTCAGTGGCTTTTGCATAAGTATTACCTCCGAGGACGAAAGGAGGGATTTTTTGTTTGGAGAATAGCTTTGGTTTATTGTGAATAAAGAAGACTGTTTGGTCGAGAAAGAGCCTCTTCCAGATTCATTTTCCTCTCCTTTCATGTCTTTAGAATCAGGATGTTGTTGCGGGCATAAATATAAATGTGATTTGTTCTGTGCATATTGATAATAGATAGTTCCTGACTAGTCTTGGTTATTCAAATATGATTTGTTACCATGGTTAATTCATGAATAATTGCTGATTTGAGACCTTGTTAAACATTAGTTGCAAGTTTTATTTGTATGGAAAGGAATTTGTATTCTTGCATAAGTAATTAGATTGCAATTAAGATTTAATACAACCTTTTTCATCTATGAACCAGTGATTGATTCATTTTGACTTGGAATCTATATATGATGTTTAATCTCATTTGTTATGCTCCTGCAGGATATATTAGAATAGTTAGGAATAACATAAGTAGTTAAAATTAGTGTAGGTAGGATTTGATACTGATAGGTTAGTAGTTTCTCTTTGTTGATTTAATTGAAGTCTTCCTCCAAGAAGCAATCTTTTAACACATATAACAGTTTATGGGGTCCTTTAAAACTTGTCAGAACTAGCCATTCCAAATGAAAGTAGATCTAATTGGGGTCTGCAATCAGGTTAGTTCCCCTTATTGGCATAGCGAAAACGCAACCCTGTCAGCAGGACCCTAAGTCTAAACTTAGGAAATTAAAATAATTAATGGGTATTAATCTAAAGTATGGGTGCAACTTCTAGAATAAGACGAGGATCAAGTAGAAATGATCGTAGCCATTGATTAGCTTCTAATTTGGGTCATTGAAAATCAATGAGGAGATTATTTAAGGAGGCTTGAGGGTCATTTGGAAAGACACACAGAGTGAGTTCAAAAGTTTGATTTTATGAAGTAGAGTAGTTGTCGAGAGAATATGGATAGTGAGCTCGTGTAGTGAGGGGTAGGGATAGTTGGGTTGGAGTATATTTTCCAAAGCCTAGGATACACATCAGAGAGGTAGAGAGAAATGAGAAGGATGCAACGTATGACCCAGGAGGGGTTAACGCTGAGACAGAAGAGCTCACACAGAAGTTTCACTATTCTCCAAGAAGAAGTTCGAATTTATTAAGGGATCTAATATTTATGATACGGGAGGGTTGGAAACTACTCCAGAAGGAAAATTGATTCCTAGTTGAGCTAACACAGAGACTTAGAGTCTAAAGATGGGCCTACGAAACAAAAACAAAAAAATAGCCGGGGACACGTTGGTTTAGCTGCTAGATCAACCAAAACAAGCCGGGTAGAGTGAGGTAATCTCACAAATTTCTTGTGCCAGTTTATTTCTCTGTAACTAGATTATCAAGAGGGCATCCAAAGTTGTATTCATAAAACTACTGCATAATAATAAAAAACCCTCAGAGCTGCTGCACTTGTTTTCCCACATTGGGTTTTCCCGAGGAGATTTTTCTAAAAAATATTGTGTCATTTGTGTTGTATATCTCTCTATTGTTCTCTTCTTGTTTTGAGCATATTATTTAATTGATGTAGGTTGCAGTGTATTATCTTTGATATTTGTTGTAGGAAGCAGTGCATAATTTGTTTAAGTAATTAACAAATAGGATAAGTTTAATCAGTTGCTACAGTAGGGATTCCGGTTAGCGAAATTTTCACATGGTATCAGAGCAAGTGTAGGTGAGATATGAAGAAAAGAGCTAGAGATCCCAACTGAGTAGAAAAGGAGGTCAAAAAAGCTACAATAGACAGTAGTTTGAATCCCCAGAGGGGTTTGTGGAGTCCTAGCTGGAAGGTTGATGTAGTCTCTCTTTGAGTGAGTCAAAAGAGAGAAGGGATTCCAGATCGAGATCTTTCCATGGTAGAGGGAGCAGCACTAAAGCCTCAGCATGAGGAAAAGATGGTGGGATGTGTAGGTTTTAACCCGGTACAGATATTACCTGCATACGAATTCTAAAACACAGAAAATAAACAATGTGAGAGAATAACACATAAAACACATATACACAGAGATTTTCCCTTGGATCCCAAAACCCTGACTACCAACTTTACTTTTCATTATGTTCCTTTCAATGTTATAATACATATTTATACATGTCGAAGAATCCAATACCATGGACAGAAAACCATCGCGTCCAATACCATGGACCGAAAACCATCACGTCCAAAAACATGTGCGAAAGTCATGCACAAAACCATTGGTGGGTCCGCCCATCCTAACATCCCAAACCCCATAAGGTGGGGTTACGGGTACCCCTCAAACCCTGTTGACCTCCCCCCCCCACCCCCCTCTAACCCCTAGTGAAGTACGTGGGCTAGTCGTGGAAAGAATATAACATAACCCAACATTCTCCCACTTGTTGTTTTCTTTCCACATGGGGCCACAAGAAATCTTAGTCATCTATTCGCCCCTGCAATTCCCATTGTTTCCCTACACCAAGAGAAGTTCCCAAAGCTCACAGATTTTGTCAATGCATATGTAGTATTCTTCAAAGTGTCCACCTGTACCAGCAACACCTTTTTGTCTTCTATGATATCCCTCACAAAGTGACTGAACATCAATGTGCTTTGTCTTTGAATGATATGCGAGGTTCTTGGCCAAGAAAATTGCACTTTGGCTATCACAGTCTATCCTTATAGCTTCCTGTACTAACCCCATACTTGAACACAATCTCTGCAACCAAACTGCTTCCTTTCTTGCATGAGTGGCTTCCATGTATTCTACCTTTGTAGTTGATAGTGCCACTACAGATTGTTTCTTACTCATCCGACTAACTGCACCTCCAAATAGGTTAAACACATACCCACTTGTGGATCTTCACTAATCCAGATCTCCAGCCCTGTCTGCATCAACAAAGCCACGAATATCCAACACTCTGTCCAATCCTGGTCTTCCTTGGTAGCACAAACCATAATCACTAGTGCCACGCAAATACCTGAAAACCCGCTTCACTGCTATCCAGTGCTCCTTCCTAGGTTTTGACATAAACCTGCTCAATACTCCCACTGCATGTGCAATGTCTAGTCTAGTACAAACCATGGCATACATCAAGCTACCAACTGCACTTTCATATGGAACATGGGACATGTCCTCTTCCTCTTCTTGTGTCTTGGGACACTGTTCAGCAGATAACCTCACACCTACAGGAATAGGAACCTTCACTGGTTTACTATCCT